>NTPY01000627.1:399990-418977 GCA_002922825.1 Brachionus calyciflorus
CCTAATATTTTAGTTTCAACGGGAATGTTAATTCAGTAAAAATTTTAGTACAAAAATATTCAATAGCTTTGTATGAAAATTTTAAAAATCAGTTTTGCAAACTGTAACATTTAAAAAACTTTTTTAAAAAATATTTTTGAAAATGAAATAAAAAATAATTGATTCTCTTACTTAACTTTTTGATTAACAAGCATATTTACTGAAAAACTTTGCTTATAAAAGACTAAAAATCGCTCTTTTGAAGCTTGAAATTATACTAAAGAAAAATGAATCTTATAGACTTTAGTGAGATCAAATTAATTATAACAAAATTACATTTTTTCTGCTTTCCCATCTTCTAAAAAAAGAGGGATTTAGGGCGCGCTTATAAACAAGGTAATACTGTAAAAAAAAAACTAAATCGAATCTCATTTATAAAATTTCGATATTTTACGTAAAATACCGTAAATTTTGGTAAATTCTAAGGATCGAATCACCACTGTATTTGAAAGAGAAATTTACAAAAAAACATTAAATGTATAAAATAATGCCTAATTTTGCATTTCACACCCGAAATCTTCGATCATTTAATATTTAAAATTAGCTTGATTCTCCTTTTTTAAATTAGCGCTTTTAAAATGGTACTGATACAAGGATGACACCTATCGTCAGCCGTAACCCGAGCTTATTGATCTTAGTTAGCATTGGTAACGGTAAAGGTCAAAAACGAAGTTTTACTGTTGCTATTTTAAAATGTTGATTTTTGATTTATAGATGATTCCGAAAAATAACCTTGCGTTTTATCAATTGATTAGATTATTTAAATTTAAAAGTTTTAGTTCAATCTTTATTTTTTTATCAATGACTGAGCATAATTTTGTACAAAGGTAGAGTCGCTTCGCATTAAGATTTTTGAGCAGCTCAAAGCACTCAGATTTTTATTTTTTTAAATTTTTTGAAATAAGATCTCTTATTTAAATTTAACTATTTTTTGGATTTTGTTGAATTAGTTTGATTTAACAAGTATTATTTTCCCTTTAAAATAATTTTACAATGGCTATTTTAAATGTACTTTTTTAAGAAATGCTTAAATCCTACAACGGGACTTTACTGCTAATCAAAGTAAACATAAATTTACCTATCGATTTTACGAACTTTATTTACATGGAAAAGTAAAATTAGGCAGTAAACATTTTTCATTTAAAATCAAAATGAATAGCTAGAACTCTGGCAAAGTTTGGAAGAATTTTTTTAAAAATATGAAAATCTTAAAAGTTAATTTTATTTCAATAAAAAAGTCAGAAGTCTATATACTAAGGCTTCGGCTCAGAAATAATTAACAATTCTTCTTAAGCTCTATAATTAGCCTCAAGAAAATTCTTGTTCCAAAGAATACAATCCTAGGTTTCCAGAACTAATTTGATGCCTAAGTAAGTTTGAAAATTCAAAGCAATTAATATTTTTGAAGATTAATGGATAATAAAATATTTTATTCGGCTCTGTACAGCAAATTTCAGTTAATCATTTAAGTTCATTCAAATTGCTTTAATTAATAAAGTTATTCAAGATAATAATTTTGTTATAATCAAAAATATAGGTCTGCAAAAAGTCTGTAATAATGCATAATTTAGACTCTATTGAAAAAGGTTCTGTATGCAATCTGCAATCTTTTTTTCAGACCTATATTTTGAGTGTAGCAAAATTATTTCACTTTGTAGCAATTTATAGAATAATTTTATCAATTTTAAGCAATTTTGAATGAAATTAAATGATGAATTGAAATTTCCTGTACAACAACTTTAATTCGGAAAAGTGAGGTGAATTCGCCTTTTCGTCAAAATATTTTATTTTGCAAAAATTTTTGAAACGAACTTCACAACACTTCATTAAAAATTCATCAAAATTTTTAAAGCTAAATTTAAAAAAACTTATTAAATTGATTAAAATTTTAATTTTTTTTCTCATGCCTCTTTTCAAGTTTAATTATTAAATCAATCATTTCAAGTAGGACTTTTGTTTACACAATTTTTTTTTCTTAATTTCTATAAATGATTCATTAAAAGTAAATTTAAAATTTATTCATCATTTTTTACATCATCATTTTTCACTGTTTACATCAATCATTAATATATATCTATAAAATGTCATAGCTTCTATTTAAGAAACTCAAACAAATTATTATTTTTTTCTCAAGTTGTAGAAAAAAGAAGTGGTAGCAATTTTGCCGAGCAAGTCTTACACGTCATCTCATAATTAACTATTGGTAAATATTTACCCATTGAAAATACATCAGAATTTAACTAAATTTATTTATTTTTTTAAAAATCTCATCATCTATAAATTCCGTTATTTTTTCACTCTTTCTCTCTCGCTGAAAAAAAAGCTCAAAATCATTTAATTCTTATAATTCGAACGAGGAAAAAAAACAAACTAAAAAACCAAAAAACAAACACAATTTACTATTTTAGGACCCTTAAAAATTGAGTCAAAGTGTTCAATTAAACACTTCCTAAGAATAAATACAATTTAAAAAAATGTCTATAAATGCGATTCGACTTTTTTTTTTAAATTTTCAAAATTATATTCCTTATGAACAAATAGGTCTTAAATTCGGGTGAAAAAAAATTTTTTTTTTAATTTCCTACATTTTCAGGATATGAAAAACGTATGTACTAATTGGTTATTATCAAATAAAAATGCTTTTACATATCTCAATTAACTGTATTTTAAATACAAGTATAAATTTCCTTTGTTTTAAAAACAAAAATTTTAGTTGAATAGAGGAGCGAAAATTCTCTTAGTAATGTCCTTGATTTTTTTTTTAGGAATTAAGGAAAAGAGTTTTTTTTTGATTTTTTGAATAAAATCCGGTAGTTTTAGATTTAACAATTGATTTTATTTTGAAAATAAAATAAAAGGTGCTTTATGAAAAAAAGGCCACAATACAATTTTTTTTCAAAAAAAAAATATGAAAAATTTTTAAGGAATTATAAAATTAAAATCTGCGATTTAGCGCTTTATCTGTCATTTTTTTGACAGTATTTGAACAAAAAATTCGTTGGATTATTTTAAATTGGCTTATGCTTCCTTTTAGTCCTAGACAACAAAAAAAAATATTTTAAGCTTTTTTTGTCTGTTAAAATAATATCTTTTCAACGTTATTTAAGATAAATCAGTTTAAAATCTATCAACAAAATGAGCTGGATTATCAGCAAGTTTAGACTTTAAATAGGGTTCAATTTTTATTTTTAAGATAATTTGATAACGCAGCAAAATAAAATTCAGATAATAGACAGGGGGAACTTTGTTTGAGTGGACCATCTGGAGTTATACTGTTCTACATCTTATTACGATCTACACCTCGATTCGAGTCTATGAAGTTTATTTCTATTCAGTCATTTCATTTTAGCATTTTAAGTCCAATTTTTGACGGAATTTATTTTTTTTAAGTTTAAATTGCTACAAATGGCAAGTTTTTTTTTCAATTAGATTTTTTTGATGTACAATTTTACTCAAAAAAGGCCAGAAAATGGAAGTTATTTTCTAAATAAATTTTGCTGCAAATCAAACCCTTACTTTAATTTAGAGTTTAGAGATGTGTATGCCCTTTTGTTTTAATTAAATTTTTTCATTATTTCAGTATATATTTGGTAAGAAAAAAATCGAATTTTAGATTTTTAACTTTTTTAGAAGACAAGTATAAATTATTTAAACACACAAAGTTAATCAATTTAGCGCTTTGTCTTCTAAAATAGAAAAAAAGAAGAATTCTAATTTTTTTTAAATCAAAAGGTTTATCGATTCAAGTCCAAAATTTAATTAAAACAAAAGGACATAAACATCTTTAAACTCCGAATTTAAGTAAGGGGTTAATTCAGGTTTGATTTGCAGAAAGATTTATTTTAAAAAAAACTTGCCATTCTTGCTGCATTATATAAAACAGAAAAAAAATGCAAAAACATAGTATTTTAAAAATCATCTTTACAAAATTTGCTAAAAATTGAAACTAATTTTGTTTCAGTAAGCAACAGTTTTATGCCTTCACAAGTACTTTTTTAAATTAGAATTGACCAAAAGCTTTAAAATGTCAAAGCTATTTTCTATTGTAAATGGATTATTTATAAAATCATTTATTAAAGAAATATACAGGTTAAAATGAACACTATTTTTCATTTAACACTGGAAAGACAAGCTTATTATATTTTGATTTTAGATAGCAAGTTTTTACTGAAAAGCGGAAATAAAATAATTCGAGGTTTATTAAAAATGTTACATAAACAAACACGTGTTCGAACATGTCAGGGAATTTATTCGAATAAAAAATAAAAACGTTTTGTTTCTTTTTGAACAGTGTTGTGTTTGTAGACCTTTCGAAACTATTTAAAGCTTAAAAAAAACCATTTCACAATTAGCAAATAAGGTTTAGATATTTTGTAAGATTTTAATTTTATTAATATCAATAATTTTTATATTCTAAAATTAATGACTCATTTACAAGCAATTTTAAATTATCCATAACATAAAAGAAGTATTCAGAATAACTTGGAGGATATAAATCATGTAACTTAAGTTGAATAAATATTTTAAATACGATTCTTTTTTGTTTGTTGGTAGACCCGGAAAATTTATTTTGCTCTTGTCATTTAATTTTTTTTTAGGTAGATTAAAATAGTAAATTTTAGCTTAGTTCACAAAGAAAAATGCTTCTAAATTCATGATTTAGGATAAAAATCTTTAGCAGAACAAATATTTATAAACCAACTTAAAATTAAAGGTGATTCATCAAGTGTCATTTATTTTTTTGTTCATTTAAGCCCCTAAAAAAAATGAGAAACTAATTTATTTTAGTAAGATTTTCTCAAAAATCCTTTTTAAACTTTTTGTTTTGAATATAAATCCTAAAAAAAATTGAAATATACCAATATTGTTTTTTATGTAACACATCATCTTTTTTATTAGCATCTTTTAAAAAGTAAAGTTTTAACTTAATTTCTCTAGGCAATATTGTCAATTTTAAAAAAAAGCCATTTAAAAAACTCAGCTTTGAATTGAAAACTATTTAATTAATAAAAAGATACGTGATAAGTATCCAAGGATATGTATCATGAAAACTATGAAGCAATCATATTTTTTTTTATCTTTTTAGATTTTTTTATTTTTTTACAGTTTTTGTTGCCTTTTAGAAAAAACTTTCTATATTTAAAAACAAAAAAAACATGAGTGTCACTAAAAACATATTGGTTCTAATGATTGTCTACGTTTACGTATCACATGTAATCACGTATCCAATGTCGTCATCAAACGACGAAGATGAAAATAATTCTCATTCATCAAGTGAAATAAGAAATCATGTCTATAACAAAGAAGAGTTAAAATTGTTAAGAAATTTAATGACAATTTTGAAAAAAAGTGAAAGATTTAGTGATTCAAGCAATGGTGATGATTCGAAACGTGATATAGCTGATTATTTTTTTCCAAAAAGATCTGGTAATGGATCAGCTAAGCGTGGTATGAAAGGTGTTGCTCTTGGTTTTGGCAAATAATTACCGAACGCTAAATTTTTTCTTTATTCAAGATATTTTTTTTAATTTTTTAATTAAGTTATTTTTGTAACAATAAATACATTTTAATGAACGTTTAATTTAATTTGGTGTCGATTTTGTAATTTTTTTAATTTGGGAAGTCTCTTTTTTTATGAGTTTTTAAATAAAATTGATAATAAAATTTTTATTATTTTAAAATTTTTTATTTCGAATTTTATGAGAGTTCATTAAACGAGTTGAAAATGCAAAATTTTTTTTGAATATTTTTTGCTGATCTAAGAATTTCGTGATTCTTTATTCAATCGAAAAGACTAGAGTCACGCCCAATTGGGTCGATTGAAATATAAATAAATAAAATTATAAAATAAAAAATAAAAAAATAAGAAAAATAAATATAAAAAAAAAAGGTTTTATAATTTAAATCAAATTTTGGGAATAATTTGCAGCTTTCTAAGAAGATTTTATCAATTGATTCATCAATTTTGCGACTATATTGACCATATTTTGAATTAATATCATTCAATAAAAATGAATTTAGAAATTTAGAATAAAAGTAATGAACTGTGTTTTCGCCAAAATCATTGAATTTTCCTTTTGATGGCACAAAGAAATGATTTTTGTTTCTTAATTCTCTGTTTGTTTCTTTAGTTAAATAATTTCGTGTAAATAACGATTTTAAATTTGCTGGAGCATGAAACGAATTGAAAATTTTATGAATAAATAATGATATTCTTTCAATTGTTCGATGTTGGAAACAGTCAAGATTAAATCTGTTTAAAAGAATATTTAAATCGTTAAAATCGGTGACATTTAATACTGTAAATTTGATATTTAATAGTTTAAAAAGCGTGTAGTTGTATGTATTTGCTAATTTTTGTAATGCCCTTTTAGGAAAATAAATAAATAACGACATACACTAGTCAAAATGCGGTAGAATAAATGATTTGTAAAATTGAAGCTTGACCTTGTGCGGTAAATAGAAAAGACGATGAATAGAGTACAAGCGCTTATTGATAGACTTTCTGACCTCCGATACATGTTTTAAAAATGATAGCTTATTGTCTATAGTAACGCCTAAGAGCTTAAAGTTATTTACTACTTCGACTTCATGATTTTCAATTAATAAAGATTTAGGCAGTTGAACGTTTTTTTTGTTTGTTATGAACATGACTTTAGTTTTTGCCCAGTTGATATCGATTCGGTTGTATCGAAATCAATTGTTTAGAATTTTAATTGAATCTAATAATTCTTTGGTAAGGCTTGTTAAATCGTAACCAGTTTTTATAATTGTCGTGTCATCGGCAAATAATTTGACTATCATATCTTTCAAGTAAAGTACTATATCATTAATAAAAATCAAATAGAGAAGTGGAACTAAAATACTCCCTTGCGGAACGCCTAGAATGATTTTTAGGGGTTCTGATAAATGGTCATCAATTTTTACATATTGTACTCGATTTTCAAAATAATTTTTTAAGAGGTCAATGGCAGTATCTGAAAATCCATAACATTTAAGTTTAAGGTTCAAAAGCCGTGAATCAATAGTGTTCAACGCTTTCTTGAAGTCAATGAATAAAAAAAGACCAATTAATCGCTTGCTTTTGATATTGTTAATTGGCGAAATTATTTCGTGTAAAGTGGTTCGCAACTGTGATTTATGCGAAAACCATGTTGATCATTAGATAAAAAGTTTTTGAATTAAGTTACGCTAAGATTTGCTTGTGAATGAGCTTTTCGAAAAGTTTGGCAAACGGTGGAAGGATTGAAATTCCTCTGTAATTATTTAGATCAGCTGTTAACCCCTTTTTTTAAATAATGGTGTTACAACAGCAGTCTTCCAGTCGATTGGTATAGACGAAGATAAAATTGAGTAATTGAATAGATAGGCAATAACAGTTTTCAATTTTAACGATGGTAATTTTAGAATTTTTGTCGGAATATCACAAATTCCAGGTCCACTAGATGTTTGAATTGTTGTCAAAAGTTCATCAATCTCTTTAGCTGTAGTAAAACTGAATTTAAAATTTAGGGCTTTTATAGGATTTAAATTAGACATTTGTTTTTGGATAAACTCTGATGATTCTTCAATTGAAGAATTTGACGAGGAAGATATTGAGGTAAAAAATAAATTAAAGATATTGCAAAGTTCAAATATATTTTTTGATATTTTACCATTGAATTTTACATGACTGATTGGATTGTTCGAACTTTTATCAGATTTGATTTTTATTTTTGAAGAATAAAATTCCCAGAATTTTTTGGCATTGTTGAAATCACCAATTGATTTATCTTTGAAAAATTTTTTATTTCGAATTTTATGAGAGTTCATTAAACGAGTTGTAAACGCAAAATTTAATTTTTTTTGAATATTTTTTGCTGATCTAAGCATTTCGTAAAAGTTTACATTATTGATAGATGATGTTATTTATTAAATTTCTCAAAAACATTTGAAACTCGAGCTCACAAATTGAAAAAAAAGGCAGGTTGAAATTCTTGCTCATCCGCTCAAGTTCAAAACTTATTTTATAACTTATCTTATGTATAATTTTTGAATTGAAATATATTTTTAAGCTCTGCAAAATGTTAAATAATGCAAAAACCGTGCTAAATTTTACTGAAACTCTGCAAATTCGTACAAAATTCACTTCATTTTATAGAATTGAAATCAATTGCTTTAAAAAATTTAACAGTTTTTGCAGAGCTTCAATGAAATTTAGTATGCTTAATTTCTTTAAATTCTCGGGGATAAAAATAAGATGTGATATAATTTATGGGTCATAATTGAACTTTGACTGTTTAATGAAAACGGTTTTAGCAATTATAAAAAATGTATCAAATATGAGGCTTTATAATGATTTATTGTAAATTTACTTATAAAAATTTGGCAAAATAAACTTTTATTAAAATTTAAGAAAAATTACTTTTCAAAATTTTTTTTTAAATAAAATCAAATCATGAAATTTTTATTCTACATTTTCATAAAAACAAATTTGAAAATAGTAGTAGTAGTAGTAGTAGTAGTTTAAACTGCAACCTGGGAAGCTCCCAAGTAGAGCCCTATAAGGCTATAGCAGTCGCTTCAATATTATTCAATAACCATGGATCTAGTTTCACTTTGAAACTGTTTAGACTCTTTGCTTCTATAACTTATTTAGACAGCTGATTCCATACGTTTACAATCCTGTTGGTAAAAAAATTAAATCTTGGGTTACAATTTTTCACTATTTCTCGAATTAAAATTTGATCATGTCTTCTTAAATTATACCTCCTAGATTCACCAATATTATTTTTACTATAATTAATTCCATTTATAAGATTTACAACCTCGATTTTGTTTGTTACTTTAAACATTTGTATAAGATCGCCACGTAACTTTTTTGTTTTTAAACTAGTTAACTCAAGTTTAGATAATCTCTCATTATAATTTAGGTTTCGTAACTCGGGAATTAATTTAGTTGCTCTGCGTTGTACTTTTTCAATTTCTCGTACAGTTAGGGACATTCACAGGTGCACTTCATGAAGGTTTATGAACCTTCCCAGCGAACTTAAATTCCCCACACTTTCAACGCTTCCTGCGAATTCATCGAAGTTAAATATGGATTTGAAAAAAATTAAGGTGAATTTAGGGGAATCCCCAGGAATTCGTGGGAATTCGCGGGAAGCGTTGAAAGTGTGGGGAATCTAAGTTCGCTGGTTTCAAGAAGTGCACCTGTGAATGTTCCTTACTGTATATCTTTTAGTAAAAATGGACACCATGAACTATTTGCATATTCTAAATGAGGACGAACTAAAGATGTATATAAAAGCTTAATTATCTCACGATTTGGATACTTAATAGATTTGCTGATACGCCCTAAGATACGGTTAGCTTTTGATGCTGCATTCCTTACTTGGAAAGTAAATAGTAAAAAAATCTTTATTTTTCTTATTAATTTTAATTGTTCAATTAATAAATAACTTGGGTCAGTGACTCCT
The DNA here is from genome assembly GCA_002922825.1 of Brachionus calyciflorus. Taxonomy (NCBI): domain Eukaryota; kingdom Metazoa; phylum Rotifera; class Eurotatoria; order Ploima; family Brachionidae; genus Brachionus; species Brachionus calyciflorus. The sequence continues at coordinate 409,488 of NTPY01000627.1, forward strand.
CGGTTATATCCCACACCACTTATATCCCATTTTGCATAGAACGAATTTCCCTAAACTTTGTTTAAGACAAGATTGTTTGGGACATCATTATAATTGACAAATTCGTGAAAGATCGGATCATCTAAGATGAAATTCAAATAGATTAAGATTATAACTAAAAGCGTAGACTTTGAAGCTTGAACGAAAGGGGGGATATAAACAAGCAACGACTATAATTTAGAATAAAAATTATTAAAAATAAACTTTTTATTTAAAATTCTTTTTAAAATTTAAAATAAAATTTTATTTATTTACAAAATTACCACATTTATTGTATACTTTTGTACACTTTTAAAAAAAATAAAATATAAAACATTATTTTTTATTTACACCCGAAAAAGTCTAAAAAATTGACGAAAATTCAGTGTATCCTTCAACACTATTGAACAGATTATGATTTTGTGTACCTGAAAAAACACAATTATTTAATTTAACTATTCTCTATTTTTAATAACGTACATAAAAACCTTACTTTCTATTTCAAGATTAAATATTTTATTATCATCTTCATATTGCTTTTCATTTTCAAAATAAATCTCACTGGAATTTCTTGCTCTAAACAATTCACCAGAATTCCTATTAAATCCTCTACTACTAGAATCATTATCTAAATCATAAGCATTTTTAAAATAGTATCTTAAATTGAGCTCGTTATTGTCAAAACTTGGATATGGCTCATCTTGAACAATATTGGATTTTGCATAATTAAATGATCCATAATTTGTACAATAATTTCCTGAATACGAATTACTAACATGACTTTCGAATTCACTTTCACTCAAATTATATGAGTTTAAATTCAATGAGAAACTTTGTGATTTCAAATCGAATAACTCTGTTTGACTATTATTAAAAAATTCAATTTGAAATTTTTCTAATTGTTCTTTGGTATTAGAGTATTCATTCGATGTTGAATTGTCTGAATGTCTTTCAATACTTGATGCTGCGAATTTAACATTCTTTGAATTTTTTGATTTGGAATTTATTTTCGACTTGCGACCAATTTTATTTTTCTCTAAATATTTTTCCAAAAAAAGATTCCTAAATTCTTTAATAACGTCCATATTTTCATTTGTGGATTCAAGCAAAAGTTGTTTGCTTGGTGTTAATGGCGATGAATAAGATGATGAATAGGACAATGATGTAGACAAGTAGTTATTATTAGCATCTTCGGAGAAACTCGACCTTAACGAATTATTATTCTTATGCTGAATCGTAGAGAAACTCATTTTTTCAATTGAGAAGAAATTTTATTTTTTTTTTAGCTATTTAGAGAAAAAACTTTCAAAACCTTTTACTAGAAGAAATTTCTTTGAATTTATGCAATTCATTTTTATCAATAATTAAATGTGTTGGTGTTTCTTATTTGATTCTAGATGTAAATTTAGTCTAAGATTAGATATTGAGTGTTAAGCTTTATTTTATTCAGTGTTATGCAATGCATATCAGGTACTTTTTTTTATTATTTTAGATTACCAGATGAAAAAGTTCTCCTTGGATAAAAAAAAAAGCTTTTTTAGGGACTATTCTCAAGCATTTTTTTCAATTTACATAAAATTGGTAACTTTTTTTTTCGAATATTAATTGAATTATAATTTTAATACGCAACTTCTTGGTTCTATTTTTAAATATTTTTTTTTCTGAAATACACCCTTAAATAAATTGTTTTTTGTTTAATTCGTTTTATATTTAACTTATTACGCTAAGTTTTATGAAAAACGACGTAAGAAAACATTATTCTACTTATCTTATCGTTGTTTTTTTTTAAGAAATAAAGATCCTAGGATTTTTTATTTGGATTAAAATTTTTTGCTTACTATTAAAAAAATCAAGAACATTTTTATTACAATATGTAATATTCTCAAATTTAAATGATTTGATAAAACTCGTCAAGCTTTAGATTTTTTCTTATTTTCTATTTTTATAAAATTTACAACAAAAAAAAAACCTAGATATTAAAGTAAGCATGATATAGTCAGATTTGAATAATAATATTTGCCTTGGTTAAGCAATACGAAACAATCAAATGCCGGTCATTTATCAAATTGAATTGAAGAAAATTTTTTGTACTGAATTTTTTTTCAAAGCTTAGTTTTGCATATGTTGTTTCGAATTTAATTAACTATAACTTTATAAAATTAAAAAAGTTTAAAGTTTTTGTTAGTTCTTATACGAAAAATATTTAAATTTTAAAAATTAGCTTATTTTTAATAGTAAACTAAATTTATTTAAGTAAAATTATTCAACTAATTTCTAATAGTTTAATTTTGCTGATTAAACAAAAAACTATTCAACACATATTTAAACTGATTGTCATCAAAAATTATTATAAAAAAAATTGTAGCAAAAATTTGATAAACAAAAATAAGAAACAAAAAAATTTTAGACAAAGTTTATTAGAACCACTAAATTTATTAAAAGCACTTAAGGTACCTAAATGATATTTTTATAGTTTCTTTAATTTATTTTAGATGTTAATTTGGACAAAATTAATTCAACTTTAGGTTTCGTTTTAAATAAAATTAGATCATTTTTAAAGAAAGTTGGGACTGTGAAGTTTATTTATATTTACTCATCTCAATTCAGCATTTTAAGTGCTATTTTTTTACGGAATAAATTTTTTCTAGAGTTTATATTGCTAAAATTTGTAACATTTTTGCTACATCCAACAGAATAGAAAAAAAAATTTTTTTCCAATAGAACTATTTTTTCAGAACTGACTTTATGTAAATTTAGTTTGAATTGAAAATTATTCTGTCCTTATTAAAATATTGTTTTAATATTCAAACTTGATATAATTTTTTTAAGCAGGGTTCAAACCGGCCATCCGGGACTTTTTTTAAGTCAAAACAAACTTAACATTATTAAGAACTGGGATTAAGTGTAGGCCAAAAATCATGATCACATTAAGTTTATTTTAAAGAATTACCACAAGCAAGAACTAGGGAAATATAAGTTTAGTTATGGCAAGTTTTCAAAAAAAAGAGCCATCTGCGAGTCAGAAAATTTAAAAAAGAAAAATTTAATCGCTATTTTTAGCTCTTTAGTAATATCGTATCCTCTTTCCTAGTACTCTAAGAAAAATGGAATTAGAAATTTCATTATTAACTTTAAAATTTTTGGCGTAGCCGTAGCATAGCGTACCGTATCCTTGGCGAAGCGAACAGTACCCTTGCCGTACCGTATACTGTAAAAAATAAAAGCGCCTGGATTTTAAAAGCGTCAAAAACTGAATTTTGTAGCAATTTTTTGAAAACTGGACGCTTTTTTTTAGGCGTCAAAAAAACTGGTCGTTTTTAAAGAAAAAGGTGTCTAACTAAAAAACGGCTAAAAAAAGTATCTTTTTTTAAAAATAATCTAAATTTTGTAATGAAAAATTTAAAACTAGCCGTTTTTAAACTAGGCACTTTTAATTTTAGACTTTTTTTAAGACATGTTTAAATAAAAGCGTCTTGAAAACTCTCTAAGATGACGTCTAAAAATGGCGCCTTAGTCGCTTTTATTTTTTACAGGGTCCCGTACCTATCGTACCTTACCAACTCTACCGTATCTTTCGTACTGGCTTACTTTACGATAATAAAAATAATTTCTAATTGAAATATCTTTTTAAGAAAATCATTTAAAATTTTAGGATATGAAATTGTTAAAAATTTTTAGGGTGACTAATTGAATTTTTTTTTCTTTATATTTATTTGATTAAAAATAATTTTTGATAATTTTAATTCAACTCACTTTAAAAAAAACTTTTTCAAATTTTTGAGTTATAAAAATTGAAATAGCTCTCCTAAAATTTTCTAAATTTATTAAAATTATCGTAAAGTAAGCCAGTACGATAGGTATGGTATAGTTGGTAAAGTACGATGGGTACGGTACGGTTCGGTTCGCTATGGTATAGTACAAGGTAAATCCTTTAAAATTGCTATTCGAATAAGTCAATTCGAATAATTATACAAGGTTTATCCTAGAAAAGTGTTAAGTCAAGAATCAATATTTTTAGATGAAAATTAAATTAATTACTATAAATTTCTCATTCGGAAAAATTTAAAATTAAAAAAAAAATAAATAATTTGAAATAAAAAATTTATAAAGTATAATTAAATTTTTTTAGGAATTCTTTGTCATGTTCATTCAGAGTATCAAAAAATAATTTATACTTAGATTTCCATGCATTGATTGAGTTCGGATTTATTGGCTTTTTAATTTGATCCGTAGACCATTCCGTCTCAGAAACTATTACTTTTGAACCTATATATTTGTCATGACTCAAAAATTCTGGTATCCAAGATATTCCTAAAAATTTAACTACTTCTTTGATTGTATATGTTGAATTAACTATTAAATCTTCATATTTTATAATTTTACAATATTCAGGTCCTATATCATCACATTGAGTTTTTACATTATTATTATACCATTTCCAAGTTGATAAATAACTACTTATTTTATAAGGTACTAGACTCTCATTAAAAATTTTCATTAATGAATAAACTACGGCTCTAGGATCTCTAACCATATAAACAAATTTTGAATTCGGAAATAAAGAATGTAAAAATCGCATATGATATAAAATATTGGGATCTTTTGTACATAGTAGCTTTGAATTGTTAGAAATATCTTTCATAATTTTATAAATGAATTTACCAGCGGCTAGTTCTGTAGTCTTGATTTTTATTTTAGCTTTTTTTAAAGAATCGAATTGTTTTTCAAAAAATTTCTTATAAAATTCTAAAAATTGAGGAATTATTTTAGTCTCTGGTCCACAATTTACATCATCATGTACATCTAAAATAGCTCTAATTAAAGTTGTGCCTGATCGTGCATAACCACCAATAAAAATTAAAGAAGAATTAAAACTGTCATGTTCCTCTTCACTAGAATCAACTCGATCTAAATTGCTTTTGATAATCGTGTTACTTTTAAACAAAGCCAAGCAATACACGATTAAAAAATAAAATGCAAAATTTTTTAAGAGCTTTGAAGAAAACCGGATTTTTTTCAATTTGAAATCCATGTCCATCCCATTTAAAAATATTGAAATTTATTAAAAAATAAAAAAAAATATTTGTGATTTTTGATTATGAAAACTTTTAAAAATCATAAATGACTGGACGACAAAAAAACTTTAGGTAAATTAGGTTTTGTCATTATGTTTTTAAAATTGTTAAACTTTATTTTATTATTTAATAATTAGAAAAATAGAAAGAATTGTTTTTCTTTTATAAAAATAATTCAAATCAACTCGAGTCCTATACTTAACAACACGTTATTTTACAATAGAAAAAAATCTTGATTAAGCAAAATAGTTGAGTAGCTTACGCTAGAAATTATTCTGCGTGATTTTACTTTTCTGTTGGAGTTACTTTGCTTTGTAATTACCTTGAAAAATAATTTTTTTATTATATTTTGATGAATCATTTAGAGAAAAAAATGTTTCTATGCCTTTGAAAAAGCCTTAGAAACATTTTTTAGTTAATAAACAAGTCTAAAATTAAAAATGAATTTTCATCTGAAACTATATAAGATAATTCTTAAAGAAATTTTTTTTTCAACACAAAAATATTTTTAATAAAAAAAATTGTTTTTTAATTTTAAATTTTATTTAATGATATTTATAAATAAAAGTAAATAAAGTAGATTTCGAAGCTTAAAGAAAAGAAATAAAAAAAAATAGTCTCTAGAAAACCATTTTTCCGCATTTTTTGCTCGACCTCTTTTAGGTTTATTGAAAAATTTGGCCTTTTTTTTAAACAATTCTTTTAACGCCAATAAATGTGCACAATATCCTAATTTAGTGAAAAACTTGCAAGAACATTTCTTACTCTTACTGTTTAGCTCAACTTTATAACAGTTTTGAATAAATAAGTTCTTAAATAAATTTTTTTTAAATTTTCCCAACAAGCCGTTTTTGTTGCCCAGTTTAACGTTATACTTTGAAGGCTTAAGCACCTCGACAAAAATTTTTGAATCAATTGAAAAGTACTTAATTATTTCCATATGTTTAATTAAAAAAGCATGAACGCTCAATTTTCTCCTGTAAGCAATGTCACGCTTTATTGTTGCATTGAAAGATTCGATAGGAGAGTTGGTACACGCATAACCAGGGGGAGAAGAGTTAGCTTTCCATGCTGTCCAAAGCGATTTTTCTAAAATAAAAATTTAAAATAATACTAATTTTTTTAATATAAACAATTATAGTCTTACTGGAAGCCCATGAATTAAAAAAATATCTGATAAATTCAGGACAATCATCATATAAAGCGCTAACAAATTGCTTTTAATATTTTTTAAAATGATCCAACGAAGTTGTCATATGAAGTCTATGAATAAATTTTTTAAACATTAGTTTCAACAAATCCTTTGAAATGTCTAATTTGTTTTTTTTTGAAATTAAGCAACACATGAAAATAACACATCAATATGTTTACCTGAAAGAAAAACTTCTTTAGCAGAATTATACAACTAAAAAATCCGAATATGCTGCTAAAGAATTTTATCAGATTTTAAAATGAAAATGAATTTCGGTATTAGTTGATATCTTTTAGTAAAAATTTTAAAGTTTTTAGAATTTATCTGTCTTTTCCGAGTTCAAATCTTTTTTTCAATTCAAATATTTAAATTTTTATATTTCACATTGTTTTTTTTTAAACGAAAAAAAATTTCAATTTAAGATTTTTTAATAGTGAAATAAAAAAATAAAAACGTTTTCAAAAAGATAGCAAAAACTTCGAAATTCGAAACAGCGCATAACAACCCTAGTATTTTGATCTTATTCAAAAAATATGTGTTTTGTTATTTTTTTCATTTGTAAGTCAAATGAAAAAATTCTCTTCCAACTAATTCCTCCCAAAACGTTTAACCTTTGAAAAATCGAATCTAATGACTTTTAAACAGCGTCTTTTCCTTGAGAATTATAATTTTTAGATTCGTAGCGTGTTAACTCAGCATCAAATTTAGTTAATTGAGTAATTAGTTATTATTAAAATCAGTAACTGGTCGAACTTGAATATTAAAGAAAAAATTTATTCCGCTTAAGTCTCTCCGCATCCTCTTTAATCGTTGTTCACAAGGAACTGGAGTTGAAATTTAAGAAGCTGCCACTTGAACAACACTGATATTAGTCGTATTTTCTCTTGTTTGACTAATATCAATTTCTTTTTCTATAAAATTTATGAAAAATCTGTTAATTGTATTTTTAGCTGCAATTAACAGATTATCCAACTCTTCATCAGTAGGCACACAAAAAGATATTTTCTCGTTTTCTGGCCCCAAACACATTGATTTTAAGGCTGATTCATTGATTAAAATAGACTCTATCTAAGCGTTGAATTCCAGCGGGTACATACGTCTTGAACAAGCTTAATTTTCTTTTCCAATTGTAAACTTTCTTGTTTCGCCTTTAGTCGTCTGTTTAAAGAAGCCTACAAGTTTTTTTCATTTGGAAATTATTGGAAGAAGAAAAGTATCTTTTACAAAATTTAAATTTTCTATGTCTGAGAGATATTGACAATGAACATAGATAGACCTATTTATATTTATGGTTTACATATTAAACCAACCAATGCTTCCTATTGAAGAATTAAATATTAAACCAACAAATGATTTCCAATGCTATCAACTTAAAAACTACATATTTTAATTAGAAAATAAATTTAAATTATTTAAATTTAAAATACTGTTTAAAAGCGTGCGCTATTGAATAAATAAAAATAAAGAGAGAGAGGGAGAAAAATAAATAAAACTAAAATAAAAGTTCTTCTCTCTTCTTTATTTAAACAAAAAAATAATAATAAAAACATAGCTATTTATACTAGCTGTGTTACAATTGCTAATTATACAGCAAAAAAAAATATGTTTTATTTTTGTCAATTAAAAAATCTAATAATAAAGAAAAATGAGTAAACGTTTGAGTGAGGTAGAATTTATTATCTTAAAAATCGGAGATAAGACATGGGGTTGACGACGAAGAAGGAGAAGAAAAAAATGGAAATTATATCTTTTATCCTTTTGATTCCATCGATGAAGATGATAAGCCAGAAGGTAGTTCATAAAAACAAAATTTTATTAAGAATTTTCTTTAAAAAAAGATATTTTTGGGTTAATTAAATTTTATTAAGGACCACCTCCCGGTCGACGAAAAACCAGAAATTTCTTCTAAAACAAGAGAAGATATTGAAATTCAAGCACCTAATAAAAGGAGCTAACGGAAAAATGCTCCAAGAGGGCTTTTTGAATCAAAAATTGACTCGGCAAGCTTAAACAAACGAAGCCGTAGTAATTCTGGAAGATTCAGAGTAGTTTGAGCCTTCAAATAAAACAATTCAAAATCTCGACAAACAGGAGATTCAGTGGATGAAAATGAAAATGAGCATATCTCAAATAGCTTTAGTTCGAAAAAAGCGTATATCTAAATAAAAAAAATTGAAAAAAATTTAATTTTTTATAAATGCTTTCAAGAAAAGCGTCTGTATTCAATCTAGAATTCTATAAAAACATTGTAAAATTACTCTCAAAAGAAAAATAAAACATGAAGTGGAATATTTTGAATAAAACAGTAACTTGGAAAATAGATATAGAATATAAAGTAAAAACTTTTTTATTTTTATATTATTTTAACATTAATGATTTTCATTTAAAAAGAGGAAATGTAGAAATTTGTTAATGGTGACATCAAAATTTACAACGAAAAAAAAGAATTTTAGCAGCAAGAAGAAAAATGAAAGTACTGAGCTAGCAAGATCTCCACAAAAAACATCTATAAAATAAAAATATTTTCCTTTATATAAAATATTCAAAAATTAAAATTTTTAAAACTTAAACTTAAATTCAAAAAAAAACGGTAAGGCTCACGGTTACGGTACGATGTCGCCATTATTTTCTAACTCTAAATTTAAAAAAAATGGACTATTTTCGTTTATAAAATCAATATGAGTTGAGAAGAAATTAGAACCAGACACACAAGATAATTGGTAACTATATTTTGAACCTTTTTCAAATAAAATATTATGATCTTTTATGAAATAATGAGTGCATTTTAAAAAAAAATTTTATTGATAAAAGTGCATTTTTATGTTATAAATCTAAAAATTTATCGTTTAGTAAGAATTGGTAATATATTGGCTATACTTTTAAGAAGGTCGGTGTATTTAGTCACGGTTGTTTTTGAAGAATTAGTCTTAATCGAATAAGACATTTCTAACACTGATGACTAGAGTTAGTGCTTGAGGATTGATTACTAGAGCCATGACTTAATAATTAGTGACTGGAATGAATTTATTTCATTTTTAATTTTTGTGATAAAAGTTTTTTCAAATTTTAAGGTAAATAGCAAAAATGTTCCGAAAAATTTTTATTCCGGAAATTATATTCCAAAGAAATATATTCCGTTTTCTAAAATAGGAAAAATATTCCAAAATTAAAAATAAGATTTATATTCCGATTTCTTAAATATTAA
>NTPY01000627.1:419009-436700 GCA_002922825.1 Brachionus calyciflorus
ATTTAAAATTTACGGTAAAAAGGAATTTGTTACGGATTGGAAATAGTTACGCCGAAATATTTACTGAATTCTTATTTAAGAAAAAGTAGGGTTTCTTATTTTTGGCTCGTTATCTTGTTGACTCTTTCGTTAATCACTTGTTACTGGAAGATCAAGAATATCCGGACTGGACCGGGAAGAAGCGTTCAAACGACTAAAACAAAAAATAGAATTCGAAGAAGAGCAGCTAAAACATTTGGATTTTTTGGAACCAGATAGAGAAAATCCTGAATACTAATTTTTTTGTTAATTAGCGAAATTCCTGTATCTTTTCTTTCTTATATTTTTTCGATATTTTTTTTTCAGAATATAATTCCTATTTAATGCTGAGAAAGTGGTCGGTTTACGCCCTCAGTTTAAGAGTTCAAATATATAAAATAAAAATTAATTATCTAACTTTTTATTTTTCATATTGAACCGGTTGTTCAATAATAAATGACCGTTAATGTTTTGTAAAAAAAAATATGTTCCAGACAACCAAAATGGATGGAATTTCCTACACATATACAACTTTATGAATATGTGGTGGAAACGTCAACTGACGTCATCATGAAAGGAAAATAGTTTAAATCTAGAGTAAAATTTTATTAAAAGAGTCAAAAACTAAAAAAAAATCTAAAAATCTATTCTATTAAAAAATCTTAAATTTTAAAAAAATCAAATTCAAAAATTAATCTAACAAATTCCACATGATCTTGGACACGGATGCGGAAATATAGCTGCAAGTCTTGAACATGAATTAAGAGCAGCCCAATTTTGACATGAACTTTGTGTATCTACACATAATTGAGAGACTGTACAACGATTACAAGATTGTCTACAATAGGTTACAAATGGTACTTTTTGATTACCAACTGCAACTGAAAATGTTTCACTACAATAAAAGTTAGCATATTGTCGACAAAATGAAACGTCTGTATCAGCACATGTCGCGTTGTTTGATTGGAAAGGTGTAGTTACAGCAACTGTGGTTGTAACAAATACAAATTGACAATTGTTTCCATAAAATCCATTGGGACAGAGACATTGATAAAATGGTGCCACTGCCAAATTAATTGTACACGAACCTCCATTTTGACAAACTGGTAAAAGATCACTATTCCAACATGGATTAAAAACTTGCTCACATCGAGAACCAGTGTACAATGGTGGACAAGTACACGTTGTCTGTCCAGTGAAAGAATTAATTGAACAAGTACCACCATTCGAACAAAAATTAAAAGTACACTGATTAATTGTATTTATCTCACATCTACTACCCGAAAATCCATTTGGACAATTGCACCTATAAACTGGTGAATTAGATGTTATTCCTACGACTAAACAAGTAGCTCCATTCAAGCAAGGCAAATCTGCACATGGATTTCTATACTCACAAGTAAATCCTGTGAAATTAATTGAACATTGACAGATTGCTGTAGTGGCCGATATTGGAATACATAAACCTTGATTGAGGCACGGATTCGGGAAACATATATTATCTGTAAAAGTAAATTATTTAAAAATTTTTTTCACAATATTTTGATATCAATCTAATTACTTGGAAATGAAATTGATGTTGTTGTTGATGGGGTTGGTGGTCTTGGACTCGTAATAGTAGTAGTAGTAGTAGTTGAAGGATTAACAGGACCTTTAAATTATTAATTAAAATTTAGGGCATAGAAAAAAAAAATATTTATTATTATTACCAAAGCAAAGACCACACGTCTTTGGACAAATTGAACTTATTGTAATATCTAATATATTAGTATTGCAATACATAAACCAACTGGGACAATTGGGTTGTGTGTCAAAACAATTAGGATTAGGAGTAGTTATTATTGAGGGAGTTGTTGATGTAGTTGTAGTTGAAGAAGAAGTAGTCAGTGTAGAAATGGTAGAGGGAGAAGAAGTTCTTGTTGTAGTGGTCGTTGTTGATGTCGATGTTGATGTTGTACTTGTCGATACTGTTGTTGTAGTCGTAGGACGTGTAGTTGTCGTGGTTGAAGTAGTAGTGGTAGTAACTGGACCTTGAAAAAATTTTTATTTATCTAATTCAATCAATCAATTTATGCTTTAATTTAGGCTATTCCAAAAAGACACAATGTAAGCCCTATTCTGTTATCAGTGTTCCGTATTTTAGAATGTTCTAGTCCGTGTTCCGGCATTCTGTTCTTACATCCCGTACTTTAGGGATAGCCTTTAATTTATAACATTCTCTTGAACAGCTCTAAAAAAATGGCTCTTGAGATATTTCGAATCAAATTGATTGTTTATAAACATCTTCTTGAATAGAATCTCTAGGTACTGTGAAGTTATTTTCGATTAACTCATTTCAAGTGGTTCAATTTGATACAACTTTTTTATTTTTAAACTTTTTCTTTTAGCTTTAAATTGCTACGAAATGTTTTTTATCATCCTTATTTTTCTATCACTAGAAAATTGATGATGTTAAGTTTATTTTGATATGAATGGATAAAAAGAATAATAGCACTCAAAATGCTGAATTTAAATGAGTGAATACAAATAAACTTCACAGCCTAAATCTCAGATTATACGTAGTCGAACCCATTCCGAGAAATACAAAAAGAATTTTTTTCGATAATATTCTGAAAAAAAATTGCTTTCTTAATTGCCACTGTATGGATACACAATTCATTCGGAAAAACGCATTTATTTTTTTTAACATCTACAATATCTTTGCTAGGATCGCAAAAAATTTTAACTAATTCTTCTGAATAGCGTTTCCAAACGGTAGCAAAAAAGCTAAAAACTATAAATAAAGTTTTAATTTTTTTTAAGTTTTACCCCATGATAGTGAGGAAACAAAATCAAGAATTAAATTAAAAATATATTTAGATATTCAAGATTTTCATGATAGTCATGATAAAGTTTTTTACTTACCAGGACAAATACCACATGTACTTGGGCATATTGAATTTACAGCAAAACCACCAATAGATGTACCACAAAATCCTATCCAATCTTTACAATTATCCTGGGTATCTTGACAAGCAGATGGTGTTGTAATTATTTGAATTGGAGTTGTTGTTGTAGTTGTAATTACTATCGGAGTTGTTGTTGTCGATGTAGTTGTAACCGGTGTTGAAATTGTAGTAGTTGTAGTAGTAGTACCAGTGGAAGAGGATGTTGTTGTTCTTGTAGGTTCTGTTGTTGTAGTCGTTGTTGTTGTTGTTGTTGTTATTGGGGTAGTTATAGTAGTCGTCGTTGTTGTTGGAGGTTGCGTTGTTGAAGTAGTAGTTGTTGTTGTAGTAGTCGTTGTTGTGGTTGAAGTTGTTGTTGTGCTAGAAGAAGTAGTTTGTCCACTACCACTGTTAATTTCACAATTTACTCCAGTAAAACTATTTTCACATAAACATGTATATCCTCCATTGATACCAGAAATACAAGTAGCTCCATTTTTGCATGGACTTGAAAAACAGTCATCTCTCAATTCACATGTTGCGCCAGAAAATGGCAAAACACAACTGCATACAGCATTTATGCCAGAATTAGTACACTTAAATTTTAATTTTTATAATTAATTTTACATCTTAACAAAAGCTTATAAAATTTTAATTTACTGTTCCGCCATTTAGACAAGTAACTCGACTACAAGGCAAAGCTGTAGCACAATTAGATCCAGTAAAATTTGGATTACAAGTACATGCTGGTGAACCATTGACTAACGAACAAACACCATTGTTATTACATACAGCACTTGTACAAGTAGATGCACCTTGTAAGTATTTTAGCTTAATTAAAAATTCGAATTAAAAAAATTTTTTATTTTTCTTACATGTTTCACAGTCGTATCCAGTGCATCCAACGGGACATTGGCAAACGTATCCATTTGATCCTAATGCTAAACATGTACCTCCATTTAGACATGGATTTGGTAAACATGGATTTTCTATTTTAAAAAAAATTATTATTTTGATAAAAATGTTTAAAAATTATTTTTTTATACCAATTTCACATAGATAACCAGTGTAACCAGGCGGACAAACACATTTAAAACCAATTAAGGTCTCAGAAGCCGATTCGACAGGAACGTTCAAATTTTCACATCTTCCACCATTTTGACATAAACCTGTCGAATTGTTGCAATATAAAGGCTGAGCTAAACATGTTCCACAAGTTCTCGGACATAGAACGTCAATACTTACGCCACCAATAACGGCTCCAGTTCCACATAATGGAATCCAATTCGGACAATTGGCTTGTGTATCAAGACAATTAATAGCCGAGTATTCTTAAAAAAATTAATACAATAAAAAAATAAAAGAATTAAAAACATTCGAAGAAAAATTTTCAAATACTTTGGCAAGTTTGACAACAAGTTTTAGAAAAGTTAGGATCAGCACAATAAGAGACAGCAAATTGACCTTGGCTTGACAAAAAATTTAGAGTTTCCTCACAAGTCATTTGATTTTTTGGTAAAGGATCTGGTAGGACTTGTAAATTAACAACTACATCATCACCAAAAACACAAAAATCAATAGGAGCTTGAATATTTCGTTCACATAAGCCCTGAGAACACATCTAAATAATTCAATAAAAATCAAGTTAAAAATTAAACTAATTCTTTTGTTTGAAAATTACTTTTCCCGAATCACACACAGATCCTATAGCTGCACCAATGCCTGGCGTTTTAACACAACTTGCAGCTTCCGAATTTATTCTACATGGTAATGATGTACACATATCTGTATTTTGATCCTTTAAATATTTTATCCTTAATTATCTTTATATGCTCATTGTTAAATAATTTGTTTTTGGCTGACTTTGCTTATAGTGGAATCCCTTTATAACGACTGGGGTGGGACCGCTAAAAGCGAGTCGGGATCGTTAAAAAAAGATTTAATTCAATTAACAATCGGGACTGGAAATTTTCATCTTTTTATCAAAAATCGTTATAAAACGGAGTCATTTAAAAGGGATCCAACTGTAATTGAGAATCTGGTATTAGTGGGGACTTAAACCCGGACCCTTGAATCAAATAGGCTCGCTAATTAATACAAAATTCTAGATTCTCCATCTAACGAATCGAACCATTAATCCATCACCGGTCGAAATCCGAAAATCTTGTTTAGAAAAAACGACAGATCCTTATTCGGTTTAGGGGTCTGTAAAGTTTGGCAGGTTAAAATTTTTTACTTATTTTCTTTTTTCAATTTTTTTTCTAATAGAAAAACAACATTTTGAGTCAAAATTTAAAAAAAATTTTGAATAATATTACCGATGCAATTTGCAGCATATTTTGCTGCATCGAAAAAAGATTTTTTTGGTTCAAATTTTTTTTCAAAAAAATTCGTGCAAAAATACAGGAAAATAAAATTGCGCAGTTAAAAAAAAAAACATGATTAAGACATTAATTTTAACTGCGCAATATGGTTGCAGAAATCTGCACCTTACTATAAATTTTTTAATTCGATATTTTTAAATTTTTTTCAAAATATTTTATTAAAAAAAAAGAAAAAAGAAATAGGCAAAAAACTTTAACTTGCCGTAAAGTTCATTTATTTTTATGTAAAACTGAATTTTCAATAACAAGATTTTAGTTTCCTCATTTTGTTTATCACAAGAAAATTGATAATGTTAAATTTATATTGACTTGAAAAAAAAAAGTCCTGATATCCAGGCTGCTTAAAAAGTCTATTGAGTATAAACAATATAAACCATTTTAATGAGAACAGTACACTTGTTAATCGAACTCAATTAAGTTCTGTAAAAGAATAGTTTTATTCTTTTTGCTGGATGTAGCAAAAATGTTACATATTGTAGCAAATTACACCATAGAAAAAAATAATTTACTTAAAATTCTAAAAAAAGGTTAACTAAAAATTTTTGTAATTAGTGTACCGATTATGCAGAGGCTAAAAACGATTGTAAAAATCTAATACATCATGCATAATAGAAACAATTTATTCCGGCTACAAAAAATTTTTAACATTTTTTAATTCGGTTATAATAATTCAAGGGACATGGGCACGTTATACTTTTTCTGTAAAATTTTTTCTAGACTTAACAAAAATAAAGAATAAATGTTTATAGGTATTGTTCCCATATTTAAGAATATGTGAAAGTCAGCGTTATATTTTTCTTTACAATTTTTTTTTAAATTAAAAAAGTTTTTATACGTGACAAAATGAAGCAGTAGGTCCATAAAACATTTTACATTGATCATCAGCAGTCCATAATAGACCTGGATTTACATATGAATCATACGGTTGATTAGGTGGAACATTAATTAAGCAACTAGCGCTCGTAGCTACGGCACTTAAATCGTAATAAATTAAAAAAAATTTTATTTAAAAAAATTAGTTTTCTAAAGCGTACTCATAACTTGCACTAAGAATATTTTTTTTAATTGATTGAATCGAGCAAGTCGAAAATCGAAGTTGATTTAAAAGATTTGAAGAGTAAATGCCAACTATTGGTGTCATTAAATAATTGTCTGAAGCTTGACAATTAGGTGATAAATTATCATTTTCACCATCATGATTAGATCCTAGAATATGACCAATTTGATGAGCGACTACACCCATGTAAAAAAATCCACCTAACTCTTCACTAATTGAATATCTAGAATCTCCACAAATCGATCCAATAAAAGAAAATCCTTGGACTGACGATCTCTCTTCTGGATTAGAACCACTATCTGTCCAAAGATCCTTACTTAAAAAAAAAATTCAAAATTTTTTTAATTATGTATACATTTTTTTAATTCTCTAAAAATTACTTAAAAAGACCGATGGCATGGTCATAAGTGAATGGTAAGGATTTAGAATTCATAAATTGTTTAAAGGCTTCTAAAGCTCTTACAGTGACAATTACTTGTCTACCTTTATAAGACGTAACTGATGCTATTCCAACATTGGCTGGATCACTCCAACTTGAATCAGCTGAATTCTAAAAATTAATATGAAATAAAAAATTTGAAAAAAAATTTCTTAGGTTTAAATTTACTGTAATAAAAAGAAAGTTGGTTAGTTTGACTGTTATACGAACGTCCGGATCAGTTGAAAATGAATTTTGAAATCGTTGATTTACACCGTTAATGTAATGGGCAAAATATGTTTTCATGTACAAGAAAACTAGATTAGTGTCATTGGTTCCGGAGAACTTTACATGATCTTCGTAAATTGATAAATCAGTGACTAAAAGTAATTCGATGAATAGATCAAATGGTTGACCATTGGAAGCAGCTCGTTTAGATTTGCTATTTAACTCTGGATTTACATCTCTTTTTTTGGCTGCTTTTATCTTATTGTTAGCCATCTTTTCTTCAAAATAGATAAAATAAATTTAAAAAAAAACTTTAAATAACTAAATAATTATTTTTAAAAAAAAATTTAAATATTAGAAGATTTTGATATGGTCAACTTTATGATTGTATTATAGAAAAATAAAAAATGACTGATTACCACTTACAGTACATCTCTGAAATAAGTTGACAACTTTTTAAGCAAATCTTAAGAGGTTCTTAAGACATGCTTAAGAGGCGTCTTAAGACGTCTTAAGCAACTCTTAAGCAGTTTTTGCTTAAGCAAAAACATCGTCTTAAGCAGCCTCTTAAGCAGACTGTCAACTTATTTCAGAAATGTACTGTAGTAATTTATTTTTTGTTATTTAATGCGGAAATAATCAGGAAAATAATTCCAAGAGATCTTTACGCATTTAGAAAATCAGTTCATAAAAATTAAGGAGATAAAATGGGACTTATTTAAGACGGGATATAAGCGTACGATAACAGAATATTCTCAGAAATATTTTTCAAATAAATAATACTCCATCGTATGTCAAACATTTTTTTCTCAAAAACCGTAAATACTAGACAAAAACAAATGTAATTTTTGAAGAGAAATCGCTGAGATCTATCAAAATATGCGGTTTTTATGTGGGTGTTTAGAAGAAAATAAGGGGTTTTTGTGGAGGGTATCTTTGTTTAGTTTTAAAAAATATAAATTACATAAAAAAGCCTTCCAAAGTCTAAAACAAATATATCGTTTTTTAGATCTATACCTCTTCTACCTTATATGAAAGTAGGTTGTTGATAAAAAGTAGTGTTGGGAATTTTTTTTTTTGAGTCGATTCGACTCGACTTTTTTTTTTTGAGTCGACTCGAGTCGACTTTTCAAGGGTCCAAAAAAGTGCTCCGAAGCTGTTCAAGAGCAATGCTTAAACACTTCGAGTAGAATATTGAGACCGTAAAATATTTCTATACAATTTCGAAGATTTCCTTAATTAGTCTGTTTAATTTTTTAATAAATAATATTTTTAAAGACTTTTTTCACTTTATATGAGGGTTCATACAACGTAAAATATTCATTTTATTAAGAGCGTAAAAAAAAGTTAAATTATTTAGAACATCTGGAATATCTTGTTAACTATAAATCACTAAATTTAATTAAAATTTTTTACTTACAATTTGAAGTGAGCAAAAAATTTTTAAATTAGTTCAATTTTCGAGTATTTAAATTTTCTTTAAAATGTAAAATTCAACTTACGATAATCTTGATAAAGAAGATCACTATTGAAACGTGACGTGCTTTGAGGTTGACGATAAGCAACATAAATAATTTTATTATCGGATTGCCTTTTTCTTCTATTACTTTGTTTATTATTAATCGGAAATATTTCCGTAGTACCTATATCTGAATCAAAAACAGTCACTAGCTAAACAACAAAAAATACACTTTATTCATTGAGAAAAAAATTAAATTTTTAATTTTACAATTCTGAATTGATTCATTTCCGAGTCACCAGTCTTAAAGTTTTTATTTCGTATCAAAGTGGCTATACTAGTACCATTATTTTCTTGATACAATTCAAATTTCTTAAAAATTTAAGACACTAAAATAAAGTTTTTAAAAATTCAATATTATTTATTTTTTGAATACCTCTTCATTTGAAGGATTAATTTTGTGCTCTGTGACAATACCAGGATGATCATGTGTTGTATAAATTCCACCTGAACCTATTGGATAGCTCTCATCTTTAGGTATTTGTTTAAAATCAAGTGAAAATGACTTTCCAGCTGCGTTGAATTCAACATGAAATGTTTGCGGAAATATTTGATCGGGCAATAGTTTAGCAAAGTTTATGTTCAAGTATTCAATGTAAACAGCATTAGAAGATTCATCAAGGATTCCTTATTGATAAAAAAAAATATTTTTTTTCTTTTCCAAAATCTTTCTTTTTTTTGACTTACGACTTCCTTGTGAAACATAGAACCCATTCACAGAGAACTTAAACAAAGTGATTAAAACAATTAAAGCGTGTAAATTTCTCGTGAACATTTCTTTCTAAAATATTCTATGAGAACTTTAAAAAAAATTAAAATTTGAATTTTCAATAATAAAAAAAGATTTGGTTAAGCTAACAACAACAACAAAATAATAACATACATGAGGGTTTCTAAAACTCGAATTTTACCTTTAAAAAAAAAAAACTACAAATATGAATTGAGCATAAAAAAAAACTTTAATGGATTCTTTGTTGTAAACGGAGTAAAATAAACACAATTTTTTGTTATAAAAATTAAATTTTAGAATTAATTGTATCAATATTTAGAAAAAGAGAGAGAGAGAGATTGAAAAAAAAGCAAAATTGTAAAGCTTATTGTCGTACAAAAAAAAATTGATTTTTTAAATAAAATGGAATTATGTAAGAAAGGAGTCAGGCAAGCAAATTAAACCAGAATTATTGTTTCAAAATAGAAAAAAAAGTCCAATTGTTTTTAGAATTATTTTCAAAAATACTCTTGAATATAAAGAAAAATTTCTCAAATAAAAAAGAAAATTTGAAACAGTCACTCGAGTTTATGGATTGAAAAAAAAAATAAAAATTTTTAAGGTAATTTTCAATCGTTATTTTTTGTTCTTTAAATAATAAGGTTTTTATATTTTTTTTTGCAAATTGGTAAAATTAACTTGTTTACACATTTCTTTTCAGTAAAAAAAAAACTTGAGTATTCTTTAAGTTATGTAAAAAAAAATTTAAAATTCTACCTGAAAATGAAAAAAAACTGAAACGAGTCCTTATAAATTTTTTTCTTGTTTGATTTCCGTTTAGGAAAAAATTCAATTTGCTAATAATTCATAAGGAACAAAATTATATAATCAAGAATAAGAAGTCAATTTGAAAATCGACCAAAAATTTTTTTTTTATTTTTATGATTTTATGATTTTTTGAAAAATTTTTTGGAAACCTTTTTTTTTAGAGGGCTTTTTTTTTAATGCAATTGTAATTTGATACTATTACTGATTTTGATTTTTGAATAAAAGCAAGTCTTCAAGTCTTAGACTCGAATTTATTTGTTCATTTTTATTTATTATTCGCTTTATTTTTTTTTAAAAAGATTTTTTTTTAAAAGTGGCTATAAGTCTTTAAATATTCTGTTAACACGTATTTATTTGACTCAAGGCAAATTAAATTCAAGTAATTTCAATTTTTGAATTTATTTTTACGGACAATGAACCAAGATACAATTATCCAAGTCATAGATTACAAATATGCGGAATAATTTGGTAAAAGTTTTGGTGTACATTTAAGAATAAAAAATAATTGAAAAAATTTTTATTGGCTAATTTGCATTAATATTTGAAGACTTAAAAATGATTATAAAATTTTTTATTTAATTTTTTATATAAACTCAGGTAATTCGCTTTCGTAGGTTTATAAAGAATCAATATAGTCATTAATTTAATTTTTTTTTATTTTATTTATAAAGTTATGATTTTTTAAAGCCTCAAGCAAAATTTTGTTTATTTTTTAGAGGCATGATCAAAAAAATTAAAAATTTATTTTGAAGCTTTTTTAATTTTGAAAGCAATTCAATTTTTTAAATTGGATTAATTTTTAACACATGGTAGTAGAAATTAGCATTGAAAAAAGTAATAAGAGAAGCTTAATGAAGCGCAATATATCAAAATACTCAATCGTAGCTGATGAACCATAGGTTTGGAAAATTTTGTGACCAACTGATCTTATAGTTTAATTTAAAAAATCTCAAATTAATTTTCAAGAAAATTTGATCTTAAAATTTAATACAGTAAAATTTTTCAAGTAAATTCTATGAACAATTTTAAACTTGTTAATTAATAAAGAGTTAAGTTCATAAAAAAGATATAAGATAGATTTCATAAAATAATAGTCCTGACCATTATCCATCTGATTTTCTATAAGGAAAATAAAGCATTTAATTGAGTCAATACGACCTTGATTATTACATTTAAATAAACTGCTAATTAACTCTAAAGTTAGATCATTACTATGATCTAACTTTAGTCAATATTTTTAATGCCAATGGTTCTCTTAATTAAAATGTTCTGTCTTGTATCAATTCCTTTTAGTTTTGACACAATTATCAGGACAACATCAAGATAATATCTAAATATGGAATGGCAAAATTGTTGGTATGAAAAAACTGTTGTTGAGGGTTTCATTAGCTTTGGTTTTAACCCCAACGGATATAACGAAACATGCTCTTTTCTACACTCCTCATTTTCTCATTTACATATTGATTTATATAATTTTGATCTCCAATTGGAAGGTCTAGATAAATTGTTCCTTCTTGCTTTGGGATTACTTTTGCACCTATTTTAAAATCATAATTTTGTAGTACTATGTCCTCGGTGTAAGACATATACCCCGATTTGGATGCATTAAATTCGATTATCCCCTTTTTTGAATAATCAGATATTATACTTGATAGCGTTTGGGCATGGAATGCCATTGGTGATAGGATAATTATCACAATAAGCTATTATCGATAAATTATTACTATCTATATTGGCACATAAGTTAGCATCAATACAACTTTTTATCTAATCATTTAGATAAAAATTAAACAAATAAGGAGATAATATACCACCTTGTTTTACACCTTCATTTATTAGAAATGGTATTTTATGAATTTTCCCCCTCTATATTTTCTCCCCTTTTTTTTCCCCCTTATTTTTTTTCCCCTTTTATTTTTTCCCCCTTTTTTATTTCCCCCCTTAGTGATTTTCCCCTTTTTAGATAAAAAAAATATTAGCCAATAAAATAATAAAAAGATTAATAATTTAATTTTTAATATTTAATCAAAGTACAGTGAGTCCTCGGTTATATCCCACACCCCTTATATCCCATTTTGGATATATCTCCTATTTTTTTTAGAACGGATTTCTCATAATAGATTTACATTAAAAAATTATTCAGTTATATCCCTATCGGTGCTATTTGGTTGGAATATCTTAAATGGCTTGATAGCCAGTTAGAGAAAGATTCTTTGTTACTAACAGATAATTGCCCAGCTCATATCGACAGTAGTCATTTAAATTTTTAAAGGTTATTTATTTGCCTCCAAACACAACTTCGAAAATTCAGCGGCTTGACGCTGGTGTTATTAAAACTTTCAAATTAAACTACCGAAAAATGTTGGTATGTTATTGGATTAGCCTCTTAGATTCATGTAAAGAATTTAAACCTATAGATTTAAATAAATGCATTAATTTTCTTGATGATGCTTGGAATGGAATCAAGAAAAATACAATAAAAAATTGTTGGAGACACTCAGATATATTACCTTGTTCTCTTTTGGAAAAACTTTACTTGGATAGTAACCTTTCAGAGAGTTCTAATTTAGACAATGAATTGGATGAACTTAGCGATTGATGTCTGATTATGTGTCGTGCCTATTAAACTATTATATTTTGAATAAAACACCTACCTAAACTAACTTGTGGCCATTGAAACGGTTCTTTATTTTTTTATTTACTACATTTTATGGTAAACTATATTTTTTAAATAAATAAATAGCTTTCAATTTTAAGTAAAAGCCATATGAAGACTATGACTCTTCAAAAAGTCACTAATAAACACTTCTGATAAATTGAAAATTAGGAAAAAATATTTGAAAATTCTATTTAGATTGCAATGAAAAATAACACTCTAAAAGAAGTTGAAAAAAAATAAAAAAGTTTACTGGTAAATCAAGTCGCCTATCAATATTTTTTGATAGAATTAAAACCTGTTCTGCCATTTTAATTTTAGCCCAAAAATATTTAATTTTTGTATAAAATTATTCTTTTAAAAAATTTCCAGAGTCCATTTCAATGGTTGATCCTGAGAAATAAAACAAAGAACCTTTACTTTTTTTACAAACCAGTGGCATTCAAAAATCTTATACATCAATTTACTTTACTATATCGGAGCGTTTTTTAAACCAAACAGAAAATTTTTGAACTGCTTATGACCAATAAGTGTTGAAAAAGCTGTTTTTCCTTGGATTTAGAATCCATTTCCAGTTGCCAGTTACCTGACTAAATCCAAAGTTAAATAAAAAGTTGAACCATTCTGTAAAATTTTTAATGATTTAGGTTCCAATTTTTGTACCGTCTTCCTTTGGAATTAGGACTACCGGAGCAGACCATGTTGAGATCGAAACTTCGATAATATCCACCATTGTCGGAATTTCTTTTCTGAGCTATTCTTCTTTTTCCATAAAAATTTCTTTATCTAAGAAAATCGGTTCATTCATTGTTCTAATAACATGCTTAGTTACTTTGTTTTTTCCTGGACTTTGAAATCTTTTACAAATCTTTCCTTAATGCTATCAAGTGCCTCTTTAAAGTACGATAATCGTCGCTAAGATTTCATTTCAATTTTATTTAATCCTGATTCTTCGAACTAGTCTCCTTCCGCATTAACAAAGTCTTCAGTTGTATCAATCGAGAAAACAACATCGGATAAGTTCACGGTGACAACCTTAATACAATCTTCCATCTCTAATGTGCCAAGCAATACCATTTCACTAGAAAAATTTTTATATACTTGGGTGTAAGATTGAAATAACTAGGTTAGCTAAATAATTCAAAATTGCAGATCTCCCATCCAACGACCCGAACCATTTGGCCATCAACGATCTTTTCGATTTTTAGAATGATTTCTATATTATACACAAACATGCTAAATTTAATTAAAGCTCTGCAAAAATTTTTAAAATTATTACAAAATGCACTTAATGTAAAATTATTGAAATCAAATACGTAAAAAAATTGCTAAATTTTTGCATAGGCAATTTTGAAGAAATTTTGTTTTGTATTAATTAAGTTCCAATAAAAAATTTAAGGACCGTTAAAAAGGCTGATTTGCGATTTTTTTTTGATATATTACAAAGTACAACATTAGACTCCTAAATTCTAAGTAGAACGATCAAAGACTTTAAAAATAAACACTATTTGGCAAGTTTAAATGAATTTTTATTTAAATGAAGCTTTTTTCCTTTGAAGTATTAAATTAGCCAAAATAATCATGAAAAAAAAATTAGCCTTATTCAATGATTTTTGGTACTTCTAATTCTACGAAATAAGATCGAATTTAATTTTTAAAAAAAGTCATGATGCTTAAACCGTGCCTTTCAAAAAGTTTCAAACTTTCCTTATAAAAACAAATTTACCTAAATACACCAACAAAAAAAAATTTTTTTTTTTGATTTTTAGTCAATAATAGTAAAAGTTTGTTAAACCTGAGTCTATAAAAATAACATGTTTTCAATCAAAAAAGCAGCACCCATATTTGAAAAAATAGTTTTTATAATATATTTTTTTAATAACCCTGTTCTTTTAATCAAGAATAGAAAAAACTATTAAATAATCATTTTTTTTAACTCAAATAAAAATGACGCATCAATCTAAAGGGGACATTTTTAAACAAGGTAATACGGTAAGACAAAATTATTTGGAAAAATGTCAAATCAAACTTGACAAAGATTTTACCAAGTTTAAAGAACTAAGCCGCTGAGTTTGTCAAATTAACATTTAGTTCGCTTTAACTATAGATTATCCACTAATTTATGTTTTTAATTTTTCAATTGTATTTATTTGCCTTTTTTAGTTTTTTAACACTACCCGAAGGATTTTTTTATAGGCTTCAACTGTTTCAGACTAATTGTCACGATAAATAAGTTTATTATAGTCAGATTCCAACTGTTTATTTCTGTATGAAATTAGTCGAAGCTTTTTTTAATTTATTTTAAAAACAGTTCAAGTTTCTTAGTGAGATTAACGATAAATTCTTGTAAATTATCTAGATACAAAATTATTTTTACTTTATAAAATAAAACATTAAGATAATTTAGTTCAAAAAAGCTCTCCTTTTTTTAAAAGAACTAAACCAGTTTGAACATATTATTTAATTGATCCAAATAAAATTAAATTAAATGCACTATCAAGCAGGCTTTTTTTTTTATAAAAAAAAAGTAAATTACTGAAGTTTCTCTGAATTAATTTTTAAACCAAAAAAATTGTTTCAAAATAAAATTTGATTACAATAAGATAACAACAAATTCTTTTTCTCTTATCATAAAAGATCATTTTAGATTATGGTCTTAAGCATAAGTTTTAAATTCTCTCTTCTCTTTCTCATTCTGAAAATTAAAACAAACTTATAGAGATTTATCGAATTTTCAAATTATTGCTCAAGAGAATCTATAGAAAAAAAATAAAAAAACTGACTAGGTAAATACTTGAATAACAAACTAAATATCAAATTATATAAATTAGAACAATTGATTTTATTTTATTTTATTTTTTACGAAAACTTTTGGTGCTCTAGTATTCATAGGAAAAAAAAAGAAAACAATTTTATTTTCGATTCCTAAAATTGAGAGCATACATAAAAAATTTGTTTATTCTTTTTATTTTTTGTATATGATTGATTCTTTTTATTATGAAAAAGAAAATAACTCTGAACACAAAAAAAAAAGATTTATGAGTGAGCCATTTAGGTTATTTATTTTTCCGCTCATCCTAATAAATTTTTTGTTTTAGATTTCTTAATAGGAAAAAAAAAATAAAACAAATTTTTAGCTAATAAGTTCTTTGGAGGGTTTAACTGAAATAAAATGTAGAATTTGTAATATTTGATAATAGTTAAATTAAAATAAATAAATTAAAAAATGGTTATTTATAATTTATTAATAATACTTATTAGTTTTTTAAATTTCTACTCGACAAATCCAATGGAATTTGATAATTTTTCAAATATGAACCAAAGTTGTTCTAAGACATGGAGCTTTTTTGAAAAAAGTATGAATATTTCCAAAATATCACGAGCTGATTTTATCAAAGGTAATTTCTAACTTACTTTTTGACTTAATTTGAAAATAAAATTACATATCTTTTTTGATCTTAAGATCGTCCGAAAAGATCAAACTTAAATTTATTTCATTATTTGATGAAGTTTTTGTTCATTTGAAGGCTAAGCGAAAGATACTCACTTTTTTGGTTAATCGTTCCATAATTCATTATTGTACTTTTTTCTTTATTGCATTCTATCGCTCATTTAAAAAATGAGGGATTTTCAAAAAACCTTAGTCTTTTTGTAAAGTAAAGCTTAAAATTTTCTACTTACAAATATTTAAAATACCAGGTAATTCGTTTATATAAATTACAAATAGAAGAAAACCCATAGCTTTCTTTGAGTTCACAGAGTTCGTAATCTAAATATATACTATAGTTTCAATTTTTAAAACCTTTGAAAATTTCGTGATTATTACCGAGTCGGTTTTGTTTTTGTGTCACAGAAAAATCAACATGAAATAAGCATGAAAATCTATTATTCTTGTTAAAAAATTGATTAAATTTTTGCAGAGGAAAAATTTGACTGTCAATGTCTGTAATAGGAACTCTTACATGCATGCCACATACAATTAAAATTGACTGGGTAGTAAAAATTAATGAACTAAAAAAGTTTAATTTTTTGAATTTTCAAGAAAATGGTATTTTTTACGCTTTTTCATAAAAAACTCTTTTATTTCTCTAATAAAAAGTTTTTGCTTCAACGCAGAGTAGAACCCGAACTTTTCTAAACGCCCTTTAAAAGTCTAAAAATATATTATACAATACAAATTTTAACTAACTTGTACGCATTTTGTTCCTCGATCTTTTCTTAAGTTTTTTGTCAATTTTCTTTTTTTCAAATTTTTTTAGCAACAAAAATCAACATTAATTCAAAGGACTTTTGGTGCCAAAAAAATTGTTGCATAGTGAAGCAAAATTTGCTGCACCTGTTGGCAACGCCTGCAAAAAATTGTGAAATTTTAATTGCGCATTTAAATTAGACTATTTTTAAGTGTGCATATTTGCAGAAAAACATTTTTGTTGCAAAATTTTATAAATCTCTCAATTCTGTACAAATTTGCATATCATTAAAAAAAAGTCTAATTTAAATGAAGACTCAATGAAGGTCATTAAAAATCATATTTTTATTGATTTTTACTAAAAAAATTATTTGAAAAAAAATTTCAAGTCTAAATCTTGAATTATTTAAAATTGGTTGTTAGTTAGGAATTTACCGATAAAAAAGTAATTTAATGTGCATAACATAATACTAGGGATATTTTTTAAGTAAAATTATTACTGATTTAGAAATCTAATAGATGATTATCCTTCTTCCCTGTCAATCGACATTATCATCAGAATGTTGTTAATCTAAAGATTCTTAATTTTAATAAAAAAATCTAAAAACTATTTGAAAATAAGAATTTGAAAAAATAATAAAACATAAATAGAAAATGTTTTGTGTTATGCACATTAAATTACTTTTTTATCGGTAAATTCCTAACTAACAACCAATTTTAAATAATTCAAGATTTAGACTTGAAATTTTTTTTCAAATAAT
>NTPY01000627.1:436794-454619 GCA_002922825.1 Brachionus calyciflorus
TCGAAAATGGTAGTTCTTCGTTTTTAGAAAAAAATTTTGGTTATTAAACACAACCAAATCAAGGAAATAAAATTTTTGAATTTTTCATTTAATTTCGAGCATTTTGATAAAAATTTGATAAAATTTGGTTGAGAAATGACAAAGTTATGCTGAATTTAAGCAAATAACACCTCAAACTTTGCAGGACAACAACTTTTGAAAGAATAATTAGATTTCAATTATTCCGACTGATTTTAAATAAGCTCTTCGAAAAGTATTAGAAAAACTAGAAAAAAGTATTTTTTTTATCTTTTGTTAGAATTGCCCCGTATCCTTTTTTACTTTGGTAATTTACGTAATTAATTTTTCATAAAAACACTGTATCGTAGCAGCACTGTAAAAGAAGAGTGAGGAAAAGGTAAGGAAAAAAATCAAACAAGTGAATTTTACTGTATCAACTGCCTTTTTCTAATGCTCTAGTTGATTTATCCTAAATTTTCGATCTAAATATCAAATTTTATAGAATAAAAATCTCTAACTTTTATACTTTAATTAAATTTTTTGAGATTTTCCACAGTATTCAACTAAAAAACCTTACGATAAATAAAAAACTAAGCTTTTTCATTTAGAAGAAAAGCTTAAAATCTGCGATTTTCCTCAATCAACATGTTGTAATCAAGCGATTGAGCAAAGACTTGTGTATATAGCTACAAAAAATATTTATAAAACTCAACTACTTAAACAATTCTCACCAATTAGAACTTCCCTTATAGATTTTGCATCAAATTTTGACAGTAAGTACAATAACAAAAAAAAGTATTTTAAATAAAAAAATTTCTAATCAATTAAAATTAAAAGCAATTGTTAAAGAATCATTTGAAAACTCGTATTATGAGTTTACTTTGTTATTCAATACTACTGAAACAATTTCATTAGATGACCACAATCGAATATTCTATCAATTTTATGAAGGAATTAAAAATTATTTTAGTGAATATCAATTAAATTTGAGAGAAATTCTACTCAAAACATTCTCCAATTTGTTTAAAGTTATGGTCAAAACTAACACTGAAAATAGTGAATTAAATTACAATGACAATTGTTTTGTTAAAAATTTAGAAACAATTAATCCTTTTGGAGCTGACATTTTAACAGAAATGGAAAGTCAATTAAAAATATGTTTAGAATCAGTTAAACTTTTTAATAGTGGTCTAACCAAAGCAAGAGACATTGCTTTAGAATTTTATTCAAAATTAGAAAATCCGTCTGAAGAATGTTTAAATTTGTTTACATCAATTACGACATGTTCAATGTGTAATACTGATGATTTTTTTGAGAATAAAATTTTTTTCAAGCCTTGTTTTAGAACATGCATAAATGTTTTTAAGAAATGTTATTCAGTGGATTTATCTAAGTTTGAAAGCCTATGGGACACTTTTTTAAGTGAGTTTTAATTTTAAAAAATTTTAAAAAATTTTGGTTATTCTAATTGTTTTTAGGTTTAATGAGCAAATTGGCTTTTAATATAGAATACACTATAAACTTTCAGAATACAGTAAATGAAATAAAGTATCAGTTGCTTGATGGAATTGCTTACTTTAAAACAAATAAATTTATTATTAATAACGAATTAGAAGAGCGATGTGGTAAAAGTACTCATGACAGCAATACACAGAAAAAGAGAAGAGTTAATCCGATAACGAATGTTTTACAAATAAAACGCGATGTTTTAAATCCTAAAATGAATCTTCATAAATTTTTTGTTGAATTAACAGATAATTTTAGTAATCTAAAAGGCTTTTGGAAATCACTGATTTCGAAAATGTGTCGTTCTATTTCACCAAAATCTGAAAGCGATTACTGTTGGAATGGATCTGATTTTAAAAAGTAAGTCATTCGTATTATATTATAATTGAGAGGATTTGATGTTATGAATCAATTCAATTGACTATTAAGCGGGCAATTATCAAACGATAGCGATAAAAGGCAACTAATTATGTTGAGCCATTTATTTTATTTAAAATAATTTGTAAATTGAAATGATTTTAATATTTTAAACAAAAAATTATTAATTATTGCATGAAAAAATTAAGAAATCATTGTTTCCCCATATTATTTATAGAATTTCAAGGATATTTTTTTACCATATGATTTAGATACGTTGCTAAGCCTCTTTAGGAAAACTATCTAAAGTAGTTTCCTGTTATGATAAATTTTCAGATATTATTACATTTCGTTTAAGGACAAAAATATATTGCCGACGATTTTTGATCTTCTATAAAATTCCATGCAAATTGAAGTTTTTTATAAATGGAAAATACTTTATTGGACAAAACATATACGATTTTTATAAATATTAAATTCAAATTTTGGGGTCTTCCTTGTTTTGTGGCCAATTTGTTTGAAAAATTTCTGACCAGTTTGTGAGCAGATAAAAATTGAGTAAACAGAAATTGACAGGATTTTTTAATTTTTTTTTTATTCGGCTTTTATACAGCATCAATAATTAAAATAAATGATTGTATTTTTTTTTTGAAATTTTTTTGATGCTTCATAATTCAGTAATGGAATACAGTAGTTTTTAGTGATGTAAGAAAGCCTTTGTATTAACAAAATTAATTCTGCATATTAAAAGATAATTTCTTAAAAATATTTTCAAAATTAATTTAGATATGACCAGGAATTTTTCTCTTTAGTCATAAAACTGGTCACAAAATAACTTTTTTTACGAGACTGGTCATTAAATTTGTGAAGGGGAAACAGTGAAGGCCAAAATTTTGAACGTTCTCCTTTATGTCCAGTAATTATATCGAAATAAAAGCTTCATTTTTTGAAATTTGGCGGTTTATTTAATACTATGATAGCTTTAAAAAATATAATATTTCATCATGTCATGTGATGTGGATGATGTTAAATTAAGGATAAAACACCTAGTTTCTCTTTTATTGTAAAGTAAATGGTTTTTACTATGTGTCCTTTAAAATCATATACAAAACTGCCAAATTAAACGGAGTTTATGCATTAAATTAATAAAAAATTTGTTCGCAAGTCGCTAAAAAAATGCTTTTAAGGTTTTCAAGTTTCTTTAAAATCCTCGGGATTCGAAGAGTGTCTCAGAAAAAACCCTTGAATGAATTTTGCGAAAAAGTCCAAGTGTAAATTTTAAAAAAATTTCGGACTAAATTTTTAATTTTTTTTTAGAAATAGAAAAGATTTAGAACCTTATCGATTAAAAATCAAGTCTAATAAAGAAATTGTTAATAAAAATACTGAAATGAATAAAACAGTCTATCGTCAAATAGAAACTTTAAAATTTTTAACAAATAAACTCAATCGATATGTAAACAAAAATTTTATGGATAAAAATAATAATTTTTACAAAAAATCAAATGAATTTATTAATCATAAAGCACTAGAGAGAAATCTAAAAAATTTTAAACTCACAAAATCTGCAATTATTTTGGATGAATACTCTGAAGAATTCGATGAAATTAATAATGTAAATGGTCATGAAACTGAAAGATTAAAGTTTGATTTTGACAGTTCAAAAAATTTTAAAGAAAAATTAGATGATAACATTATAAGTGGTGATCAAGATTACGACAATGAAATTGACTACTACGAAAACGAGCAAGAATTAAATAATATGGACCAAGATTATGAAGATGAATACTCCGATTATTCGACGCTGATTAAACCTTTTCATGTATATGATCAGTACTCTAAACATTATAAAAAACAATTAGACAAATTTAAAAAAACTATTCATCATCAAGTAGACAAATCGCCGAGTTCATACACGCAAAACGCAGTTAATTCTTTCAAAAAGTCATTCAAATCTAAATTTCTTGTTAATATTTTATCTATTTTTTATTTTGTCTATAATCTTTAACTAAATAAATTTTAAGTAAAAACAAATCTTTTTATTCTTGCGAAAAAAACAACTCCCTATGCTAATCATATACATTCAGGTCGCGCTTTTATCACCCCATATGTCCAGCTGAAAATGTGTGATAAAAGTGGATTGTGATGAAATTAAAAAAATATATAAAATAAATTTTTGAGACCGAAAAAATAACAAAACAAATTTATAATATATATTATATTATGGTATATTTGCTGGTTTATCAGCTATATACCATTTGTATACACGGCTTCTCTAACTAATCAAAAATGGCCAAGTTGATTTCTTGATTTTTTACTAGTAGTTTCTTCATCGGCCAAATTAAAATACTTGTCTTTTTTTTGGAAAATTTTTGTAACTGTGGAACGCTCAACATTGAATTCCTTGGCTATTTTAGCAACAGTCTTATCTGTCGTCAATTTTTCTCTAATAATAGCTTTTTTTATCGAATTTAGAATTTTTTGTAGTTTTTAGTATGTGGTGATAAAACCGTGACCTGACTGTATACCAGATTCGTTTCGAAAATGTTTAGGATTTGCTTGTAAAATGTTTAAAAGTTGATCATGATCAATTTGAAAATAAGGAAATTGATGATCTTTTCTTAAAAAAGAAAAAGACGATTATGAAATTGTAGTTAAATTATATTAAAGTTTAAAATAATTAGCATCTCAAACTACATCCAAACATATATAATTTGATTAAATGTTTAACAGTATTAGCTTGTACTACAGTTGATTATGCTCATATAAAACCAATAAATTCAAAGCCATTTGAGTTCTTCAAATAATGAAACATCAATTGAATAAACTTATAATACAAATGATGAAAATGAGTATCTTGTACCTGAATCTGATTATAATATTTTGATTAGTTATACTGTTCTAATGAGATATTTAGAATGAATATAGGATTACTCAAAATGCTTATTTATTTTTGAACATCAGTTTCCTGAACTACAATTTCTTATTTAATAAATGGCATAAATTTAATTTTTTTTGGATATCAATTTTGTTTGACATCAACTTGCAGATTACCAGTGATTTTTATTTAAAAGAGCAGATTTAAAGAATATAAGGTTCGCGTCATGCAAAACTACAGCACTATCTGAATTCACCATTTTCGATAGAATATTCGTAATCTACGTATATGAAAACCTAGGAAAAATGCTTTTTTTAGGGGGGGTAAAAAAAAAAATTTGAACTTCTTCAAAATTCTTAATAGTTAAAGGCGTTTTATTCATTTTTTGAGACGAATTTTAAGTCGAATCATGAATATTTATATATTTTCTGAAAGCTCATGAATTTTTCTATATAAAAAAGTATTTTTGTTGATTTCTAAGAAAATCCGGACCACACCAAATCGGGTAAAAATGAGTTTTTTGAGGTATTTTAAGGTTTTTTTGATTCTCCTCGGTAGAATGACCCAAAACCCTAGTTTTTTATTAAAAATTCAGAAACTAGACATAATTTTGAACAAAACTCAATAATTCTTAAAAGAAATTTTTTTTCAACACAAAAATATTTACTATTGTTCCAAAAAAAAAACGAAAAACACTAAAAACGAAAAAAACGAAGAATTCGTTTTTATAATTTAATTTAGTGTTTTTGTCAAAACGAAAAAAAACAAATTTTTTAAATGAAACTAAAAACGAGAAGCCAAGCGCCAAAATTTAGTCGAAAATTAATATTTAAGATTTTTATTCATACAAAATACAAAGTTGATCTCCATTAGATTTACTGTTAAATGTCAATCTTTCTGGATTAAGACTAATTATACCATACTGTTAACTGAAAATATAACCAAGTTATGGACTACTTAACTGAATGATGTTTTAGACAGAATTCAAAAAAAAAAACTTTTTTTTAAACAACTTCACGTTAGTCTTTTTTTTGTGTATATTTATAAATAAGGTTGATCAAATAAGCTTGATGTTTTAAAATATTTTTATTCACATTTAAAATCGTCTGAACCACAAAAAGATAATAGCAAAAATATAATCAAAAAAATTACTAAAAAATTAAGCTTTTTGTATTTTTTTATTATCTTTGTTAAGTAATTCGAAACATAGGTGCAATAATATTTCCCGAACCCTGCGTATTAAAGCGCTTAATATCCTTACGAGTGTGCATTTTGATAACCTCTGTTGATCAAGGATTTGAATAATATGATTGAAAATCTTTTTTCGTTTTTAACCTTCCACGCATAAGACAATAATTTTACATTTACACAAATTTTTTCGTTTTTTTTTCGTTTTTGAAAAAACACTAAATTGAAAATAAAAACGAATTCTTCGTTTTTTTCGTTTTTAGTGTTTTTCGTTCTTTTTTGGAACACTAGTAAAATATTTATAATAAAATAAATTGTTTATTAATTTTAAATTTGTTTCTTTAATTTAATGATACCTATAAGTTAAAGTTAGGTATTTGGTTAAAAAATTGAATAAGATTGGTCCCATTAAAAAATAAATATACTTGCCATTCATATGTTCCAAAAATGAATTTTCATTTCGCTTCAAATTTATTCATGGAAATTGACGAAAATTAATTAAGGTTAATGAATATTCATAATCTTTCATGGAGGTTCATTCTTAAAATTTATTATTTTTCATGAATGTTTATGAAATTCAGAAATTTATTTTTCTGAAATTCACCGAAAAAAATGAAAATTCTAAAAGAAAGTGAAAAGTTTGAATGAATAAATTTAAAAAAAATAAATTAATATAACATCCTTTTTATTTCAAAAACCAAATTATTTTTTAAATTAAAAAAAAAACGCCTCGGTAAACACAAAACATTGCTTATTTTACAATTTAAACATTTAAAAAATTATGTCAAGTTACTTTAAAAAATATTAAAT
The DNA here is from genome assembly GCA_002922825.1 of Brachionus calyciflorus. Taxonomy (NCBI): domain Eukaryota; kingdom Metazoa; phylum Rotifera; class Eurotatoria; order Ploima; family Brachionidae; genus Brachionus; species Brachionus calyciflorus. The sequence goes on from NTPY01000627.1 coordinate 443,534, forward strand.
TTTTAACTCAATTCTATAAAAACAAGATTGTTTTCGAAATTTTTTTCATAAGGTTTCCAAACATTATCGACTTTTTTTAATTCTATTACATCTTTATCGAATTGCTTAAGAATATCAACTAAAAAAGTATCACAATAAAGACTTTTAACTAAAGTTTTTTTGCTGCAAATTGGACAATTCCAAGCGACATTACTTCTTAAATTTTGTTTTTGATTCATTTGCATGTAAGCTTTAATATTAAAGCATTCCAAATGTTTACATTCTTCACCTCTTCCAGGATTGTCGAGTCTAGTTTTTGTTATTGGACATATAAGGGACAAAACAAATGAGTCACTTTCTTCGACAATTACACTTTTACTTGATTTTGATGTTTTTTCATTCAAAATTTTCGAAGTTTCATCTCTTGCATTTTGATCTGAAATTAAATAATTAAGTCATTAAAATTTTAAAGAATATTCCACCGATTATATCTTTTTTAATTAATCAATTTTTTAAATATACGAGGAAATTTTTAGAACAAAATTATTTCTATGGACTATTGTTGAGAATTTTTTTTTTCTGAGTCGACTCGACTCGACTTGAGAAAAAAAAATTTGAATCGACTCAATTTTTTTAGGATTTTTGAACACTGGATCGAGTCGATTGAGAAAAATTGCTTATATGAAACTTCCAATCGATAATTCATAAGAATTAAAAAAATTTCTTAAATAAAAAACAAGTGGAAAACCCTTTAAAAATATTTTTTTAAAAACAAAACCCATTGAAATTAAGCAAAAAACTGAAAATGTGATTTTACACTTTTATATCACCTAAAAGATGCAATTCTAAATTATTTGTCCGAATTTGCGTATAGAATATAATTTGAGTCGACTCCCAACACTACTAGGGACCAAAGACCTTCAATTAATTAAATCATTTAAAAATAGATAAGAACTAAATTTTAATCTGACAAACACATTCATCAAACCTCTGAATTTTTAATGCGTAATGAGGATTTCCTCCATTTATGCATAAATTCACTCATAAATGTGTAAAAAATTCAAAATTGACCAATAATAACATAGGAAATCATACGCATATATGCGGGAAAACGAATATAGAAAAACTTGACGATATAAATGGTGACCCGAAAGAAGAAGCAGAAGTGCATTTAGCTGAGATGGTTGATGACGACAATGATGAGTATCAGTTATTAGCTGATCAGCTTTTGAGTTGATATATGACTTGTTAATTAACTAAGAAGATAGTTTTTTAAAATCATCAGAATTTTAAACTTACCAACTCTAGAATACCTGAAAAATGATAATAAAGAGAAATTGATTTGGTAATAATTTAAAAGTCATGAGTCATGAGATATGGATAATTTGAATATTCTATAGGGTGACTCTACTGCAACAAGTCAGAGTCATTTTTTTTGGCCTAAAAAAATACTCGACATGAGTCTTTAAAATACGAATCAAGTCATTTTTTCGAGTCACGATCTCTGCTTACTAATAGGATAAATCCAACATGGAATCAACTTCAATAAAAAAATGAATGTCTAGAATTTTTAAAGTTGAGAAAACCTTGATTTTTTGGCAAACCATTAAACAAATTTGAAATAAATACTTACGAATCAATTCATATAAGCTCAATTCTAACAGTATATCATCATTCGATTTACTTTCTTGTACTTGAATAGTATTACTTTTGCTATTATTTCTATTTTGATAAATGTAGTGGGTACTTAAAACCGTTGGATAATGATAATTATTATAAGCCATTCTCTCATTAATATAATAACAATGATCAATATACGCGTCTATATCATAGGAATCATCATAATAATCACTCATGTATTCTTCATAATACTCATTTGAATAAGACTCGTTTGTATAAATTTCAGAATCGTATTCATCTTCATTATCCGATTCGTCTTCGTCGTCTTCTTCTTCTTCAGATTCATCTCTTTCAGAACCTTCTTCTTCAGTACAATCATCTTCGTAAACTATTTTTTTAGCCAATTTTTTGGAATAGTGTTTTTCAGGTTCACTATTGCTTAAAACAATTGGATATTCAGGATTCCCAGAAACATCTGGTGTATAGTTATTTAAAATAATCGGATGTGTCTCACTATTTACTCCTCTCTTAGATTCAACTATTTCAACTGAGTTTTGTCTTATTTTATCAATACATAGTCTTTTTGGTGTCTCAAATTCGTCAAGACATTTAATTAAATCTAAATCTGAAACTTTGAAAAAGAAAAGGAATTAAAAAAAATTATGACAAAAAATTCGAGTCTGGCAGGACTCGAACCTGCAATCTCCTGATTCGTAGTCAGACGCGTTATCCATTGCGCCACAGACCCTTATTTAAAAATCCGTTTTTTATTAAATTATAAATAAAATAATTTTACCATTTTCTGACGAGCTAGATGGAGTCAAAGCGGTTAGAGGTCGTTTGGATTTTTTAGACTTAAAAAAAAATTATAAAAATTTTTTTCAGATATTTTGTTAAGTATGTTACTTCATTAAAATTGGGTTCAATTTTTTTTAAAAAAGAAACTTGAATTTGATTTCCATTTATTTTTTGGTTGTTATAACAAACAACTGCATCGATTGCTGAATCGTCATCATTATAAGTTATAATCCAATTGTTTGTATTTCTTTCGATTTTGTCTATTTGTCCCACTGTTTTGAAATAATATTCAATTGTACTTAGAGTCTCATTTTTATTCAAGTTTGTAACGACCACTTGCTTTGATTCCACTAAAAAAATCATAATTAAATATTTTTTTGAGGACTCGTCAATTATCTGACCCAACGATCATATATTTTACTCCTAAAAAAATTTTGGTAAAAAAAATGATCGGAAATAAAATAAAAACGATAAAAATTTTTTTTGGTCTTAAACTTTACTCAAATTTTTGAATGAAATATTTAATATTTATTTATTTATTTATTTATTGAATAGAATTAACCTCCAATTTTGGAGAAGTAAATATAAAATTAAAGTAAATTAAATTAAAGTAGCGTTTCGAAGGCCACTTCGAAGGCATTTAATGATGATTTAAGATTAAAAAATTTGGATTGTTTTTTTCTGATTTTTTAAATTTTTTAGCATTAAAAAACTTTAAAAAGTAATCAGAGCTTTATAATTAAAACAAATGCTTGCTTTTTTTTTAGATGTATTACCAAATATAGGAAAAATTAAATAAAATCGATCAAATTTTTTTCTAAAATTTCTTTAAGAGTAAAGTATATGATCGTTGAATCAGGTTTTTAACCAGCATGATTTTTGTCATTTGCACAATTTTGACTAAATATTTTATTTCGGGTCTTTCCAACTTTTAATAGTTTAAAATATTATTGATATAATTAAGCATCCATTTCTAATGTTAAAAGTAAGAGAAGACATAGCGATTTATTTTCCATGCATAAGACTCCTATGCCAAGCTTAATTTTTATTGTAGAAGGTAAAATTTTAAGGTATGTTTTAATTACAGTACAAAGCTAAAATAAGTTAACGACATGTTCGAACATTTTCAAACATGTTTTCGAACAATGTTCGAATTAAATTTTTTTGAAGATATCTTAAGTCGCTTTTAAACATCCCATGTGCTATATCTTAATAATGCTTAAACAGCTCAAGAGCAAGTTTAAACAAAAAAATATGTTCAAAAACATCGTTGCTCTTGGGTCGCTTAGAGTCCCTTGATATTTTATTTTGGAAAAATTCAGAAACTAAAAAAAAATCTTGAACAAAATTTTAATTAATTTTTTTGACGATTTAAATAAAAATTATGATAAAGTTCTGATTGTTTAGTTCTAATTATTTTTAAGCATGTAAAAGGTGGTTTATAAGCCTTTGAATTACCGATAAAGAATCAATAGTTGAATTGAAAAAAAACTCTAAAATAAAATAAAAATTGCAATTAACTCAAGTTTTCTGGTTTTTAACGACCTGAATAATAAAAAAAAATCTCAACTTTTTTTAGTAAAAAGTTTATTGATAAAATATAAAACAAATTTTGATGAGTAAAAAGGATTTTTATTTTGAAAAATTAATTAATTTCAATTTGATTTTAGATTAAAAATTAATCCTTGTGAAATTAGGATGTTATTTTTTTGAAGTTCCTCTATAGTGTATGATGAGGCTATTAGATTATTGTCTAAATAAAGCTTTAAATCACTCTGCTTTGATTTTTCAATTTTTAATTTATCAATTAAAAATTCTATACATTTACCAACAGGCCATTTTGATGAAAAAAAGAATGGTTTTTTACTTGTCACATTACCATCTTGAATTATGAAACAATAATATTTAGATTGATCTGGTAGTCCTGGTGGACCAACAGCAGTTTGTTTTAATTTCATTAGAGTTAATTTAGCTGCTAACGGTGCATTTTTTTCACTAACATTTTGTTTGACTTCAAATTTGAATTCTTGTTTTTCAATCTTTGGTTTCGAATCGACTAGGTTCGCTTGAAGCTTCGAGCATTTGTGATCTGTTTGTAAACGATGTTTCATACATACTTTAATATTACAAAATTCACATATAACTTCGACCATTTCGCGTTGTTTACACTCTTCAAATGTACAAGTGTAAAAATTAATTGGTGCTAAATTAGCCATGTTGGAGACATTTCGTTCATTTTTTTCATCGTATTTTGAACATTTATGATTGATAAATGTAAAATGTTCTTTGCAAAAATTAAGATGACATAGATCACATTTGATTGGTAAAAAATCCAAACGATTACATAATTCAAAAGAGCAGTGTTTACCGAAATTTGAAAGATCTTTATCGCTTGATGATGACATTTCTTTTTTTAGTTTTAATAATAATTTAAATTTTTAAAGTAAAAAAAAAGTTTTTTTGATTTTTTATTCAAAAACTTAGCATTAAAATCTAAACAAATGTTCTTATGAATTTTTCAAACAAATTTATCTTAGTTTATGTTGGTGGGTCGAATTTTTTTAATTTTTCACTATTGGTACAAGTAAGATATGCATGCAATAGCTTCTTTCTAGTGGAGGGGTTCAAACTTTTTTTGAAAAAAGATCGAACTTTCAGCATCGAAATTATAAATTCGAACCAATGTAATTTTTCTCATTCAACTTTTGAATGAAATGAGAAAAATTATTTTTAAAATTTTATTCGGGAAATCTGTTTTCCTAAAATTTTTTTTCGGAATTTCAAATAGTTTTTTAAAAATTTTTCAGAAAAAAAAACATTTTATTAAAATTTTTCTTGAAAAATTTATCAATCAAGTTTCAACTAGAGACTTCTTAGTATTTTAGACCGTCGTTAAAGTTGGGTATTCGGGTTTAACAAAATGTCGTTAACCTCAAATGATTTTATAATCGCTATATTAACTAAGCAATACGATATATTAACTTAGCATTTATTAAGAAAGTTAAATTAAAAATATTTGAAGCCTTACTTTAAGGCTTAAAGTAGGTTCCCCTTATATTTTACCTATTAGCAATCATTTTACATGCAATTTGGGTTTTATTAGTGGTCTATTCTAGGCTTATCGAATTTTTTTTTGAAATTCAAATTGTGCAATTCAATATAATCGTTTTTTGTAATGGTATTAAAAATAAACGGGTTTCTTAATCGGGAAGTAACAGACAGATCAGGTAATAGCATTTGCGAAGATACAAAAACCTCCAAATAACAAAGTTGGCAAGGTCACAGAAACAAAATTTTTATTTTTGAAATAGTCTCAAATAGACATCTAAAAGGATTGCAAATAGTTCAAATAGGCAACAAATAAGGAGGTACCTTCAATTAATTCATTGGATTTCAAAATGTCTCATATAGTCTCTAATAAACCTCTAATAGATCTCAAAATACATGTAAAAGGATTGCAAATAGGTCAAAAAGGCATAAATTACGGACTCCTTAAAACTCTACCAACCATAAAAAGTTAAAAAAAATTTTTTCTCAACTGAGAGTTGTTTGAGATTATTTGTCATACTTGGCGATAGCTGAAAAAAAGTTCAAAATTAGTAGATATATTTAAAAATGATAAGATTCTTATGACCCTTTTTTATCGTTTGACTATCCATGTAAAGTGATGGGCACTTTAATCAGTTAAGTTGGCTTATTATCGGTAACATATCTAATTTTCAACCAATATAAAAAGAATAAATATGTTATTTGATTAATAACATATTCGACCACTTCGATAACCTATTTTGCTATCGACTGGTTAGTTTTTTAAAGCTTTTTTTTAAGAAAGTTTTTTATTTGAAAAATTCTTAGTAAATAAAAATTGTTATAAATAGTTTTCAAAATTCTTTCCAGTAGTAGTTTTAAACCAAAAAAAAATTTTCAAAAAAAATATAATAATCAAAAATAAAACTAAAAATATTTTTTTTAATCGAATAAGTCATCAATTGTCTTTTTGTTGTCATTTTCTACTAAATTGTTTTGTTCATCATCATCAGCATTTTGACTTTTCTTAGCTGAATTTGATCTTTCATTATTCTTACCGTCCGTTGATCTTGCTGAATGGGAAGATGACGACGAAGAACTTTGTTTTCTATTCTTTTGTGAATTTTCATCATCATTTTCTTGTTGACTTTTTCTCGATGGAGCACGTGAATTAACACTCTTTTTACTTGGACTTAGTGTTCGCTCACTTTTCACTGGTGAATTTGTTTCTTGTCTTAATGAAGTTGAACTTTTTTTAGACGGAGTTGGTGTTGCTTGTTTTTCAACTTCTCTAGCTGTATTTGCAGCTGATGATCCACTTAAGCTAGAGCTTGATTTTTGGCTAATTTTAGCTGACGAAGCGTTTAGACTTTTTCTTTCTGGTGATTTAGCAGGACTTTTCACGGGACTCTTAGCAACACTTCGAGCTGATTCTTTTTCACCACTTTCACTGCCTGCTAAACTAGCTCTTTTAATTGATGGTAAGCTTAATTTTTTTTCTGGACTTTTTGCCGGGCTTGCTGGTTTTTCGGATTCGGATGAGCTTGATGAACTTGAAGAGGTTGGTCTCTTTGAAGCTTGGGATGTTGGTTTTTGTTGAACAGGCGACTGAGTTATTTCTTGTTCGTTAGACTCTGATGATGAACTTGATGAAGAGGATGGTCGTTTTGAATTTTGCGATGAAGCTTTAGGAGTTGGTGCCTTTTCTGGTGTTTTCGAAATTGGTTTAGCTTCTGAGTCAGATGATGAACTTGATGATGAAGAAGATCTTTTGTGACTTGGCTCTTTTTCTGGACTTTTGGCTGCTGGTTTAGATTCAGAATCAGATGAGCTCGATGGGGAGCTTGCTCGTTTAGAATGTTGCGACGGAGCTTTTGGACTTGGTGCTTTTTGTGGGCTTTTATTGCGCTTAGCTTCAGAATCCGAAGAACTTGATGATGACGACGATGAAGAGGATGAAGAAGATGATGATGAACGTTTTTCTGGTGTTAGCGTTTTTGGTACTGGTGATTCTGGTCTATTATAAGGCGAACGATTTCGTTGCCTTGACGACGATGAACTCTTTGTTTCAACATTATTGTTTCTTTAAAAAAAAAAACTTATACTTTGTTTTTTTGAAGATTTAATTTTTATTAATTGTCGAAAAGTATCAATTAATATGAACTTTTGAAAAATTAGAAACAAAATGATCTTAATAAACGGTTTTGTTTAGTTCAAATGATTTTTTAATTTCCCGTTCTTTCCGAATCATTTCCAAATATGATTTTTTTAAAAATTTAGTAAAACTGACTAGCAACAACTGTCATATATGCAAAAAGTAATTTAAATAAGAGATATTTATTATAGAGTGAACTCATACGTGCACTTTATTTAGGTTCATGAACGCTTTAAAAATAGGATCATGTGAAAAAATTAATTATTTTTGCCTAAATCTACGACTTATTGCAAAAAACGATAGTGTCTTAAACTTTTGAGAAGCACTGTATATCAAAAAAAAATTTAAATACAGTAAAAATTAAAATTAAAAATAGTGTGATAAAAGTTAACTGTGGAAGGTTTTAGAAAAAAAATTAAAATCAGTGACTAAAATGAATAATGTGATAAAAAATAGTGATATAAGTTGATAATTTTTCAATTTAGAATTATTCAAGATGATTTGTTCTTTGAGTTTTGAGTGGTAAAACTAAAATTTGATTAAACTTTGTGGTGATAAAAGTGTAACCTGACTTTATTTATCTTATATCATCATAATTATCATATATCAAAATATTATATTGAGCATAAAAGTGATCTAAAAGTGAACAAATTTTTTTACAAATTTAGGATAGTAATTAACACAGTTTCATAAAAAATTCAAATAAAATTTTTCACGAAAAAATTGAGCTAGCGTATGATTCAATACCGTTGAAAATTCTCTAAAATAGACTTCTTTTTGCGCTTAAAGTCCTAAGAATAAATTCGTTGTAAATACTTACTTATTCAATTAAATATTAACTAAAGTCAATTTTAAATTAAAAATGAGGCCTGTTTAAATTTAAAGCTTAGGGTCATTTATAATAACACTTAAAGCAATTTGGTAATTTAAAGAAAAAAATAGGAACTCATGCTTGGTTTAAAAAAAAAAAGATAAAGCAATTACAATTCAATTAAAGGTTTTCCCATAAGACGAGCTAAATAATTAGCTACTTTTTCATGCTCATTTTTAACAGCCAAATCATAAGCAGTACACTCATTTAAATCCATAATATTTAAATTAACTTTGCGATCACAAAGCCAATCGACTATTTCCAAATGACCCCTAGAAGCAGCTAAATGTAAAGGCGTTTGACCTTCATTAGTTTTACTTTGCAACGATGCACCGTAATCGAATAAAATTTTCAAGCATTCTAAATGATTATATTGAGCACATAAATGCACTGGTAAATAGCCAAAAACAGTCTCTATGGCAATTAGGCCATCGTTATTATCAACTAAATATTTGACTATGTTTTCAAAGCCATTTTCGCATGCAATTGTAAGTAGAGTATTTCCTTTAGAATCGGTTAGATTCATTTGTGTCGGTTGATCGCTTATTATTTCCTTCAAGAGTTCTAGTGAATTCATTTCGACAGCTTCAATTGAATTTATTTTTTCTTTTTTGGCTGAATTAATCGATCTAACTTTAATTTCTTGTTCGGATTTAGAGCCTCTTGAACTCGCTTTTCGACTCGATGCTGATCTAGAAATACTTGATTTTGACGATGACGACGATGAACTAGATGAGCTTACACTGGTTGATGATGGCGACGAGAGTTTTTTCTTAATACTAGCCGTGCTTGATCGTGTTGATAGAATCATTGATTGTGATTCTAAAATTGGTGGTGCGGCTCTCTGTACTGGTGTTGTTGCTTTTGAAGATTTCTTCGAGCTATGTCTTGATGACGACTTTTCATTTCTATCGGTTTGTTGACTACTACTTGAGCTTGACGATGATGATGATGAAGATGATGAACTACGAGAACTTTGCTCGTAGATTTCAGAGCTTATTTGAGTATAATTCTTTCTGAATAGGATTCGACTTGATTGTTTATCTTTACCACTGGTACCAAACCAATCATCACATTCGAAATTGTAGCTAATATTATTTTCATGGTCTTCTACTCTCAAGAAGTCCATAAACCAATTGTACTCTACAAAAAATTAATTTATAAAGTATTTTAATTTAATTTTTGTTTTCCTTTTATTTGCTTTAATAATTTGAGTTCTGAAAATCAAATTTCTTAATCGAGATGAAAATACATTTTTCGTATTATTTTAATTTTAAAAGGGTCGTTTGGAAAAAAAAAAGCCAAAGCTGTTGCTAAAATATCATGGAAATTATTTCATAAATTTTTCAATTTTGTTGTAACAGAAAAATAATAATGAAGAGCTGAAGATGATGTAACTTTAGTATAAGATGTTTTTAAATGGTACACCAATTGCCTCGAAAAAGTGACATTACCATTACCATACCCATTACGGTTACCAAAAAAATATTTTTTTGAAATTTTTTTCTGGATTAATTTTTTTTTAATGGGATCGAAAATGATGTTATTGGTAACGATAAAGGTAACTGTAATGGTAATGAGTTAATAATTTTTTCACAAACTTTAGTATAAGATGTTTTTAAAAAAGTTTGATTTTATTTATCAATTTAACTCTTATGGGCGAGGGGGAAAGTTATTTTCTGTCAGACGAAAATCTCAAACAAAAAAGTCCTATTTCTTTAAAATTCAAACAATAAAATTTTGATTAAATAAAAAAGTAATTTAAAAAAAAAAGAAGCTTTTGAGAGGGGGCAAATGCGGACTACTCGACTATATCTGTTTTTTTTAACGATTTACACAATTTTATTTCGAAAGGTATTTTTTTAGTTAATAATTCTGACATATTTTTTTTTAATGAATTTGCCAGAAATAGGACTTTCTTGTTTGACTTTTCCCTTTACTCAACTCTTATCTAGTAAAATCTTTGTTCAAGAGGGTTTAAGCGAATCTTAATCATGTAATCTGGCAATAATAAATTTGCGAAATCTTTTAATAAAAAATATTTAATGTGTTAAGAAAAAGATTAGTTAATTTAATTTAAAGTAGCTTTAATTAACTCTCATGTCGAAAACAGAATTCGATATGCAATGGCTATCAAAAATATCAAAATTTAAAGAGATAACTTAGTTGGCTGATACTAATTGTTTCACTAGCGAAAACAGTATCTTTTTTTGGTCGCCTTAAAAATGATAAATTTTTCACTAGCGAAAAAAGTAGTTTTTTTTTGGTCTCCTTAGAAATTTTAATTTTTTCACTAGTGAAAAAATTTTAAGAAATTAGTTTATTCATCATTCTACCTCTTTTTATCCGGGAGTTGTATCAAATGGCTTTGACCCACTTTAGACCCAAAATGTCCTCGAAGGTTTAGATATTTCGCAATTTTATTTATAGATTTTCGGATGTGAAATTTTATGCTGATTAAAATGAGCCATTGAACATTTTATTATCATGTTCCGTTCGAAAGTTATCGACGAAAAACCATCAAAAAATGACATTTTTCGAAAAAACAAAAAAATGGACTTTTTTGATTATTTGGGTCTTGTTGCATTGGCGGCCAATTGGCCAGGCCAATCGAAATTTTGTCAATTAATGGCCAA
>NTPY01000627.1:463797-479541 GCA_002922825.1 Brachionus calyciflorus
AAAAAGTTGTCAACTTATTTCAGAGATGTACTGTACTTATTCATGTATACTTCAACTAAGTACAGTTTCGTTTTGATACGAGCATTTTACTTAATTTTACGCAAATTTACGTTAAATTACGTAATATTACATAATTTGACATAAAACCGAAAGTTGTTTAAGATCAAATGCATTTTTCGCATTTTATTGCATTTTTCTGCTCCCACTGTTCTAAATTTCATTTAATAATACTTAAAGGGTTTAGTTTTAAATTAAAAAGAAAAATCGCCAACGGATTTTTTTCAAAGTCCAGGACTAACAAATGATTTTAGCTTTGTTTAATTAACCGATAAAACTTTACCTCTTCTGCACAAAAGGTTATGTTTTAATACACATGAAAAATTGATAAGAAGCCCTTCCTAAGTAGATTTCTTAAATTACAATCCAAAACAAAGTTTACGATTTGTTTAAACACTGTTTAAACAGAGCAGATACACAAAAAAACAGAACACACAACAAACTTTTTAAAACATAAACATGTTTCTAAACATAATCTAAAAAACAGTATTGTTTCACTTATGTTCTACTTAGATTTATAATAAAACATGTTTTTAAACGTTTGTTTTGTTTCGGTTTTGTTTCTGTCTTGTGTCTTTTTTGTTTCGAAATTGCTTTGAATCTGTTTGCACAATGTGTTAAAATTGTTCATTTTTTCGTTCACTTTGTTTTGGATTGTACTGTACAAAATTTTTATATCTTAATTTAATACATTTTTATTTTTTTGCTCAAAAAATAACACAAAATAAAACTTTATTATCAAAATCGACTTTTTTTCTTCATTTTCTTGCATTTTTGACGCATTTTTCGACCAAAAATTTTTGTTGTCTCTGTTTAAGATTAAAGATTGTCCAATGTACTTAAACTCACATTCACTCAATCTCTGGTATTATTTAGCATTTGGTACGCTTAAAAAACTATCAAAGTAGTTTATTGTTCTATTTTGTTAGAGTCGTTTCTCCCTGTGTGGATGATGTTTACAAGTGCAAGATTCAAAACTTGTACCATTTAATTTATTAAATGCTGTTTCACGCCAATTTTTTAAAAAGTTAGTTTTATACTTTCTTTGATTAAAGCATTAAAATCTATAAATAAACCTTTTCTGATATTCCACTTTATGAATTTTAGTTAAAATTATTTTTTAATAGAACATAAGAACACTTAAAATAAATATTTGATTTTTGTTCTATCTTTTGACTTATAAACAATAGAATATTTTTTACAAGTATCTAAAATTTTTTTTCCTATTTTCTCTTAAAAAACAATGATATTATTTGGAATGTTAAAAACAAATAATTTTAGCATGAACTTCATGATAAAGAATCACGCAGAAACGCCCTTTTTTCAAATATTGCATATATTGAATTTTTGTAGACAGTCAATTCTCGTTAATCCGAATTACGATAAGACGAACTTTTTGAACATAAATAGAAAATTTTGATAACCCAATTTAGGTTTCCATGAAAATTCAGTTCGTTAAATCGAACAAAATCGACTCGAACCATGATTTTATACTCCGAAAAGTTCGGATTAACAAGAGTTTCCTGTATATCCTGAATCCTTTCAACGAGCTTAGTATGAATCTTGATGAGCTGAATATGAATTTTCAATTATTTTTCCTATAATACTAATATTAAGGTAATTTAGGCCAATGAATTCACTGATTTCATCTTCAAGGTAAAAAACGACTATTTTTATCAAGGCCGAAAATGGACGGATCATGGTCTACCGACCTGAAATTCGTACTCAGCTCGTTGAGAGGATTCATTTTAGAACATATGCAATACCTAAAAAAAGACCGTTTCCGCGTTATTCTTCACTTATATCATATATTTTTTTCTTAAATAAAAGGAATAGAGTGTGACAACGACTTAAATTTATATTTTGTTCATTTGAATGAACCAATGATTGGAAAACATAAATTAGTTCAAATAGAAATTTCAAAAAATCAAGAATTCCAAATTAAATACTGTAGTCCAGTTGAAAATGAAGAATATTTTCAAAAACATAATTCAGGTAGTATTGTTTATATGTGGAATAAAAACACTGATTTGGAAAGTAAATGTAGAAATTACATGTAAATATTAAAAAATATCATAAATATAAAATAAATGTTAATATTTTTTTTAGAAAGAATGATTATGATCCAAACTCCCCAATAATCCGAAATGAGTTTCAAAAAAATAATTTTGATACAAGTTCAGGGATATTAGATGATCAAATGAGCCATACATGTGTTAAAGAATTAAAAAAATGTGGACCTAGTATAGATAAGGGAGAGAGGAGATACAATTTTATGAATCAGTTGAGCACCGATTTAAAGCATTGTTTTTGCACACAAAAATTTTATAATTGTCTTAAAAAATCCCTTTTTTCACAATCAAAACAATTAGCTGAATTTTATTTCAATCAAATTAAACCAAAATGTTTCCATTATGAATATAAGCAAAAATGTAATTTTTATTTTCTTGGCAAATGTTTTGTCAAAGGCGATTATTCGTGTCATGTTAAAATTTTAGAGAATCCTTGGTTCTAAAAAACAATTGTATTCTATATTTTAGCATTTCTCCCTTAAGACTAAAAAAAGTCGTCTAGAGTTTCAATTAAAATTTATTGAAATAAAGAGATGCTTATTAGCAAAGTTGATCAAAAGTCAAACTCAGTTGATTTAGATTCGTTTTTAATAATCAATCAAAGTTTTGACTTTACTCTGATTTTTTTGATAGTAAAATAAAGTAAAAAAATTAATCAACTTTGAAAATACCACTTATTCAGCTCCTCGATTCGAATGTAATTTCATTATTCAATAAAATACAATTTTTCGCCTCTAGGAATGCTATCTAATAATGCTTACTTGACAATCTACCGATTGAAATCAAATTAACAATTAAATCAGGAATATACAATACATTTAACACTATAAATTTTGATTTATTTTTAGATTTTTTTTTGCTTTAATATTCTCGATTCCCATTACTTCTAGATCTCTCTCTCATCTTCGACTCAAATTTTTAAAGTTCTGTCCATCTAACGAAATTTTGTTTAACATTTGTTTTTGTTTGATTCAATTTATTGTTCGAATTTTTACGCAGATATGGAGGAAATCCTCATTACGCATTAAAAATTTACAGTGTATTTAAAATATATAAATTATATAATATAAATTTTAATTTGAAAAATTTTAAAATTTCTAAAACCGTTACCTTCATACGAATTTCGACGTATTAATCTAAAATAAGCGAATACATCCAACTCCTAGAATACAAACTACAACAGGATCATTTGGCCCACAATAAAGTAATGAAATGAGCAAAAACTATACAAAAGCGAATGGAATGTACCCAAGAAAAAATCGACGCCTTAAAAAGAGCTGAAGTTTACAACAAAAAAATGTAAAACAAGAAATATTAAATATTCGTACTAGCCGGCACGAAGTCAAACATCTCTCAAACAACGAAAAAACACTTCAATCGAACATATTCCAGTCTAGATTGAGTCCAAACAATAAAACGAACGAAATAAAATAAAAGGCAGAATAGAGGTCAAATATTAATTTCGAAAAAACCATCGAAAAAGCAAACAAAGTCGAGATTAACTCAATTAAAACGAGGATGAAAAATAATGAATCGGAAATAAACAAGCTGAAAAACAATGTATCGTAGATAGAGAATGATGTGATCGGAGTCAGAGAAAAAATTGGTGAATAAATAGAAATATTCGGAAAATCAATGATAATGTGACTGAGATAAACAATTTAATCGAAAATAATCATGGTGAGCTTAAAGACATTAAAGACCTTGTTCTTATCCTAACTAACTCTTCAAATCGAATTTTAAAATAATTCATAGATTACAGCATTCATGATTTATAGAATTTAGATAGATTTTATTTTAAGTTTTCACTTTTTTAATATCTTAAGTATTTGTAAATTGTAAAAAAAAATTTTATTTTTAATTTTTATGAATTTATAGGGCTGCATCTTATTTCACGGTGCACCCAAAACAATGGTCGGATAGGCGACCTTTAAATAAATAAAAAATAATATAAATTTTGTCAACTTTTTGTACAACACCCAGTCAGTTAAAAAAACCGTGTTCCGAGTGTACAGGTTTATTAGTTCTGGTTGAAATAAAAATTTTTATGATGAAGTTTTTTCTTGTCTTTACTTTTTGTGTGAAAAAATTTTTAAAAATTATTTTTTTTGTGTTCAATTGTTTTTAAGGAAAACAAAAAATTTTTGTTTAATAGTAGTTTTCTATTTTTGAAAAATTTGTGATGAAAAGATTTAATTTTGTGACGTTCAATTTGAATTTGTGTTGAAAAGTTCACTGTAAATTTTTAATGCGTAATGAGGATTTCCTCCATATATGAGTAAAAATTCGAACATAAATGCGTAAAAAATATAAAATTGACCAATAGAAATATTGGAAATGCTACGCATATATGGAGGAAATCCTAAAATACGCATTTTAGCTCATTTTGACTGTTTTTTACACATTTATGCGTAATTTATTACGCATTAAAAATTTACAGTGTTATTATCATTTTTTACAAAAAGCACAGCTAATAGTACCTTCGAAATAGGTTATTTCTTTATAATTAATTTAATTAATTGTTCAAAATAAATGTCTAATTTTTCAATAAATAACTTTATTTTTGGTATTTTAGTTGTTTTTATTTGCAATAAACCCTATATCTTATACTTAAACCAGTATTGTGTACCAAAAAAAAATACGAATAAATTAGATTTTTTTCGAAATTCGAAATAAAACTAAATAAAAATAATTTTTTTAAAAAAATTTATTTCATAACGAAAAATTTAATTTTTTTTTTGAATAAATCCACTCGTTAGCACTCTATGAAAAAAAAATAAAAATAAAATACTTTCTTATCATTATTTAGTTTAAATTATTCATAAAAATTGTCCAATTAAAATAGAATAAAAAAGCGTTCACAAGATAAGATAAATTACACACAATACAAAAGTCTTTTAGCACAAAATAGAGAATATAGGCTAAATAAATTGAACCAACGATCGATAAAAATGACGATGAAAATCCAAAAAATTGAACCAAATCATTTTCATTATAAAAAGCTTTACAAACAAATAAATATTTAATTCTTTTTTTTTTATAAAACTCATTCAAAAACTTACTAAAAACAATCTGAAGTCCATAAAAAACTCCACCTAAAAGACTATTTGAAACATTCAAAGAACTATTTTCACCAAAAAGTTTACCAACTATACCGAAACCAGATCCATATCTAAGAAAAAATTCTAAATAATCTTTTTCTAAAGATTCTAATTGATTTTTTTTCAATTTACTTGCTTGTGATGACTTTAGAACAGCTCATTTTATCATTTATATCACACCAAGCTCGGAATTGGTTCGGATTTTTTAAATACTTAACTTTAACATAATAACTATAAAGAGCTATAAGCAGACCAATTGAACTGAATATATTTATATAAAAATTTTGTTCTTGTAAAAGGCTCATTTTTCTTAAGATTTTTCACTAATAAAAAATAGATAAACAAAAAATTAGAAAGTATAGAGGTTTAAATATTCGGAAGGAGCATTATCTTCATAAATATTCGACTTAATTTGACCTAGTATTGAGAAGCAATCAGTTTAGAATATATAAAACAAAAAGGTTACATCGATTCCTAGAAATTTTATAATAATAAATTCTGAATATTAAACAACAAAATTTAGGAATTTCAGTTCTGTAAGCTTTTTTCTTTTCTTTTTTTTTTGTTGAAATTTGCAATCGATAAGACAAAAATTTTTTAGTCGGCTTGCAATTTTTTGAAATTATTTGAGATACGTACCCGATATAATGAAAAAAAAAATTTGCATTTTTAATTTTTTTTTAAGAAATTTTTTTGTTACTTTCTTAACATTCCAATCATGGATTTTACAAAGTTTTCTGATGAGAATTTCGATCTCAAAGATTGGATTAACAATGCTTTTCAATCTCAAATCGATCCAAATCAAAACACCGAAGTAAATAACTTTAAATTCTCATAATTTATTTGACTTCTTGGCTTTTTAAAATTTGATAATTCACTCAAAAAAAAATTGCCAACGTTTTACAAATCATTTCCATAAGCTTCTATATAAAAAATGTACTGTACCAGTGTCAATGGTTTAAAAATATTTTAGCCTATTAAAATTTTTAAAAATAGAAATTAAATGAGAAGAAAATTAATTAAAAATTTGAAAAAAATTATTTAAAATTATTGAATCAAAAAGTACTAAACTCCACAGTACGAGAGAAAATTCATGTAATTACACTAACTGTCAAAGCGAAGTAGTCTCGTTTAAAGCAGGTTAAATTTTATTTAACACTCAAAGGGCCGGTGGTGTCGATTTGAAACTTTTTCAAAATTTTAAATGCCATTTTTCATTAACCAACACTCATATTCAGATGTCATTCTAAAGCTTTAATAAAGTACTTTTAAATTTATTATTTCTCATGTTACAATCTTTCTTGGAACCTTTGCCATATTTGATCAAATTTTTAGAGAAAATAGCCGGTCCTCTGGGTGTTAAAATAACTATTTTAGTTATAAAAATTAATAAAAAATGTTTCGAATAATTTATTAAGTTAAATTGATTGAAAGTAATGGCAAATTTTAAAATTCCGATTTGGGCAGTTAGTTGAATATTTTATTTTGAAAAAAAAAAATTATTTTCATTTATTTTTTCCAAAAAGCAATTTGTTGCTACTCTCGTTACCAAACTTCAAGTATTTATCCAAGAAATAAATAATTCCATCGATGAGACAAGTCATCAAACCATTCAAAATTTTCCTCGAATTTTGCGTGAAATAGATGTTTTAAAACAAGAAGCTTTCATGTTGAAAGAACAAATGAAAAATGTTCGTGATGATTTATTAAAGGTTGAGAAAAATACAGTCAACGAATCAATGAAACTCTTACTCGACTTGGATATAATCCGAACAAATCTTCTAAATGTTCAAATAGCCTTACAAGAAGCCGACAATTGGACAACATTAACATCAGACCTTGATTCCATCCTACAAACCAAAGACATAAACAAAATATCAAATCATATTGAATCAATGCAAAATAGTTTGATCTTATTACAAGATGAAAGTATGGAATATGCTAATCGTTGTGCTCTATTAGAAGATTTTAAAAATAAATTCGAGACTTTAATGAGCGCTGATATTATTGGATGCTTTAACTCGAAATCAATAGATTTAAGTAAAAATTATGTGCAAATATTTGGTCAAATGAATCGTTTGGACGATTTGAAAAAATATTATTATCAATGCGAAAAGGCTAAGGCTTTAGAAAAGCTCAATGATTTGATGACAGATGTTAAAGATTTATTTGATTCGAATAAAGTTGTATTCGATGTTGGAGATGATAATTTGTCGGAATATATAAACAAATGTGATCGTTTGAATTCGTTGTTGTCCAATTGGTTGGATTACTTAATTCAAACGTGGCACAATGAGGTAATTTATTTATCTATGCTTTTTTAATTATAATTTTCTAAAAAAATTTTTGATTTTATTATGGCTAATTTTATAGTAGTTCCGGAACGTTTAAAACACTAGTCTTTTTTTGCATTGTTTAAATTAAAATGAACTAAAATTTGTGGGATAATAACGTTATTAGGCTCCGATTTTTTTTTTATTTTACCTTAGAATATTTTTGATAATTTCAAGCGTTAATCTCACTAGTTTGTCTAATCCTTGGAAAAAACTAAAACATCAAAAATATACCCTAAAATTTATGTTGATTTTGCAGGTCCAAAGAGTTTAAGACAACTGGATTTTATCCCCAAAAAAGGTACAATTCAATTAAAAAAATTGAATTTCACCTATTTCAAGCGGTTGACTTGTGTGGCTATCAGTCCTAACTGAGGGTTTGATCTTCATACTAAACTTCTATTTAAACTTTGTGGTAGCCGTATCTGAACAGTACTGTACCGTATGCCTACGGAGGGAGTGCAGAAAAAATTTTTTGTTAAACTCCAGAATATTTACCTTACATCCTCTTTTTACTTTATTCCTAGATGTATTCCCTAAAAATTAGATTTTATTAAAACAAATTTAACCCTAATCCAGTCCTAATTTATAATTAAGACTCTTTTCGCTCGTCTTGAATAAAAATATGGCTGGATTATAGTTAAATTACTTAAATTTATTTTTTTATCCATGTAAAAATCATAAAGGATATAAAGTAAATAGAGTTAGTGGGGGAAAAAGACTTATGACCATAGAGTTTACAAATTACATTGAGTATTTTCGGTAAAAAGGAATGTAAACTTTTGTTTTTTATTAATTAAAAGCTTCATGAATTTATCAAATAAAGGACTATTATGAATTCTTCTATATCATTTGGTCTATTTGTGATAAAACGAAAAAAGTTTAGAGTAATTAAAATCTTAATTTTTGGTACTGGCTGATGAGAACCTTGAGAATTTAAATTTCTAGATAAAACTAAGAATTCAAATTTAATTAAATAAAAAATTTAAATCAGCAAATATGATTAAATCTTGTAAATTCAAATTTTTAGTTTAAGCTAAAATTTTAGCCGGTTGTCACAATTTACCAAGTTTTAAAAGCTTTTTTTCCTAAAAAAATATGCTGAGTTCTTTATGTACGAATACGGTAGGATAGTACGCTAATGTTTGGTCACGGAACGAAATCAGTTTGGTACGACACATTTTTAATAGAAGTGCAGTACTGAAACTCAATATTCTAGGTTAATACAAACTACAAATTTAACTTATATTTTGAAACTTGAACGAAATTTTGAAAATTTCTAAAAATGTTTCGTTTCTCTTTGAGAATGCTGCATTTTGAATTTTTCGCCTTTTTTTTTAAAGAATATTATTAGTACTTAAATTCTTCCAAAAAAATATACAAAAGAAAATCTTACTTTCAACGTTTTTTTATTTATGAAAAGATTCAATGGTGCCGACAAATATTTAATGACTCACATTCCATAGTAATCAACCTTTTAAACAAATCCTTCGAAGAATATAACAAAAACTATGAAAAATATATTCAAGATTTGTCACAAAATCACAAAAACGCGAGTATATTTCTACAATATTTAGGTAGATATAAACAAGAAACAGATCGTTTTGTTCAAACATTAAATTCAAGTGCTGAAAACATGGGAATAACGACGCGTAAAACTACAAAAAAAAAAATTAATATTCTTATAATTCATCATTAATTTTTTCTAATCTAAAGAGTCTCAATTAAATGATCAAATGTTCAGGTTATTCCAACAAGCCTATCAACCTTATAAACTCATATTTAAACAATATTCTCTTCTTGTATCTAAAAATTTACAATCTGAATTCGAAACAAATGTTAAACTAAATAGTCCAGATACTTTAGAATGTGTACAATTACTAAACAACTCAGTATCGAAAGTATTTAATTTAATCGATTATGAAATAGATCGTTGTATTAGTTTAACAAACGGTTGTGGTTTTTCAATGCTAGTCGATTCGTTTCGAGTATTTTTAAAAAATTATGTCGACGAATTCAAACAAGTAGTGACTAATATAAAAGAGAGAAAAAAGGATACAACACTATCAAAACAAGATCAAGAAGATTGGGACTCATTTAGACATTTTGTACGAATAATTCAAATTGTCGGCGATCTCATAATTAAATACGAAAGTTTAGAAGAGAGTTTAGATAAAAATATTTTGAATACTTTTGTACATAAGACTAGGTCTAATTCAGCAGTTACGCCTATTACTAATCAACAATTTCAATTCGATAATCATTCTCACCAAAACAATTTATTAGCATTGAACAATTATAAAGAATATTTTTTAGAGGAAAAAGAAAGACTTAAACTCAATGGTTTTATAGGAATTATAGAAGCAGGCGATGATTATAGCTTAATGAAAGATCTATTAAAACCACTGTATGGTCTAAGTGAAAATGTTCATAAGCATGCATTTGAAATTGTTTTTTCACCTGTTCGACTTTTGCTTAAAAACTTGGCTAAATCAAATATATGGCAAAGAAATGAGAACTTGGGTAAACAAAGCCAAGAAACAGTGCCTCTATTTGCATTAGCGCCACAAGAGTATATTACTAAAATAGGCCAATATTTACTGACTTTGCCACAAAATTTCGAACCGTTTACAATGCAAGATAATAATGAGAATTTAGTAATCGCTTTAAGAAAGGGAAAATTGCCTTATTTAGACGAGAAAGACTTGAGTGATGATATAACTGCTTGTTGGTTAGATTCAATAGCAAATGCAACTTATGTTACATTAAGTGATGAAATTTTAAAAATGCAAGAAATCACTGTCAACTCACAAAGGCAATTAATTATTGACATTGGTATTTTTTTTTAATAATTCAAAACTAATTGTATATAAATTTCAAATTTATTTTTATTGTTTTTAAGAATTTATTATGAGTGTTTTAGATGATGTGGGTCTTAAAGATTATAGCAATTTGTCAAGTATAGTTGAATTATTAAAAGTTGGTAAAGAAGAATTTGAAGATAAAGCTCGAGACAAGCCAGTTCGAATTTTATCTGCTATTAGAAAAATGCGAAGTTTTTAAGATAGCGATCAAAACTTTTTCATTTTTTTTTTTTCGAAATTAAATTTATTTATTTTTTTTATTACAATTTTTAAATTCCGATAACAATAAGAAAAATATAATTTTTTTTCAAACAAATATAAAATAAAATTTTAAATATTAACTTTGAATGGTTCTTTTCTATCGAAATAAGTAATAAAGTTTAATTTTCGTCAGAAAAAGTAATTGAACCATTTTTAAAAATACATTTCAACACAAATCCCTACAACTTCACTAAAACTCTCTAAAAATATCTAAATATACCAACTTGATAAAAAAAAAAGATTGGAAAAGATCGGTAGAAATAGCCTTCTGACGAAAATAAAACGTTTTTAATTAAAATTTTTTTTGACTGTCTCTGATACAAGAAAATTCTATTCGAGAACATCTACAATTCTAAAATTAATTTGTGTCTAAAATTAATAATGACTAAAACTAAAAAAATGTTGAAAACTGTTTTACTTTGTTGTGACCATCTTTCTCGTAAATTAAAATTGACTAAATAAAAATTCATCGAAAAAAACCGGAACTTTTGGTTTTTGACGAGGTAATTTATTTTTAATTTTCCAGAAGTGACAGAAAATTTTTAATTTAAACTTGAGTTTCCAAGTATAATGGTTTTCGACACGTAGACGCCTTAAGCAGACCAGTTCTTTTAACAGAAATAGATACTTTAGAAAATAACGAAGACATTTCTTCTAAAAATTTAGACCCATATCAAGACCCTTTTCTTATGCATTTTTTAAAATACAATCGACACTCTGATGGTTCATCTAAAAAACAAACAAAAAGAATTAATAAGCTAATAAAATACTACACTCTTGTAGGAGACACGATTAAATTTAGAAAAAATATTAAAGATGCAGGATACAACTTAATAATACCAAAAATCGAAGAAAGGTTAAGTCTTATTAAGGAAGCACATGATTTAGGTCATTTTAAAAGTGACACAGTTTATAAAAATTTAACCGATAAATACTATTGGAGGACTTTAAGAAAAGAAATAGATTCATATGTAAATCGATGTGAAATTTGCCTTAAATTTGACAAGAAAGATAAGGTTGAGCATCCAGCTCTAGCTCTTCAAATCGTAGGTATTTTCGATAGGGTTAGTTTCGATCTGGTTTTAGGATTTCCTCCAAATTCAAAAAGTTATGGATGTTTAATCATTACAGACCACTTCTCTTAATTTCCATTTGTTTATCCTATAAAGTCTAAAACCATGGAAGAAATCTTCGAAAGAGTTTTAGAATTTATTTCAATTTACGGAGCACCTGTTGAATGGTTATCCGATAACGGTAAAGAATTCGTTAACGAACTTTTAGAGAAACTATGTATAGCTTTTAAGATTAATAAAAGATTTACTTCACCCTACAATCACAGGGCTAATGGTTTAACTGAAAGGTTTAACAAAACCCTTGTATCATCTTTGCGTAAGCAGGCAACTGATGATCCAAATAACTGGGATAAATATTTACCATTAGTTTTAATGGCTTAAAGAAGTCGAGTTCATAGTTCAACAAATTTTTCTCCATACAAAATACTATTCGGAAGAAAAATGAACGGAGTAAGTAAGTAGGAGGAAGGTTTAAACGAAGATTCTAGTTTATCTTTGATCCGGAGAACAGCTGAAATTAAAAAACTGTTCGAAGAAACGATTCCTCAAGTTCAACAAAATTTGGAAAAAGCACAAACAAAGCAGGTAATTTCACAAAATAAACAAAAAAGGTTACTTTTGAATGTTTAGAAAAAGACGCCGAAGTATATATTAAGTCCGAGAAAATTCAAAATAAATTTGAACCTAATTACAAAGGTCCTTTTTATGTTAAGGAATTAACAGAAAACGGAAACTATAAATTGTTAGATCAAAAAGGAGAATTTTACTTAATAGTTACCCTAGATGGCGACCTAAATTAACAAACCTAATTAAGAAAAGGAACCATTAGAATCTCAAGATTTAGAAAACGATTACGAATAAGTTGAAAAAATTCTCAATCATAAAAAAGTAGGTCAAGGTTTTAAATATCTTGTAAAATGGAAAAAAAAAACAGTTTCAGAAAAAAGCTGGGTTAAAGGTTCTGATTTCTATGACAAAGTTGTCTTAGACAATTATCATAGAGAGCTAGAAGAAAATTCAAAAAGAAAAAAATCAAAACAGAATAATAATCTAAATTTTAATTTGATGATGTCTATATTGTTGTTCTTTTATTTTATTTGTTCCGTTAGTGGTCAAACTTTAAAAGATAAATTTACATTTTGTCAACATAATGATAACAATAGAATTGTTAATTTAAATTTTGCATGTATAGAAAATCCTATACTTAATAAAGTTGAATCGAAAAACGAAAACTTAGTAATATGGATATTAGCTAAACAAGAATACGTGATAAACGTTTCGGTTATCAATGTTATAAGAAGAGAATAATTCGATTCATGAACATGTCTGTGTTTTTTGCTAAAAGTGAAGCAATCAGGCGTGAAATTATAAAATTAAGTAGAATCGAGTGTCTCGCAATGGTTGAATCAAGAACATGTGACAATAAGAAAATGAACTGCGACGATAATGGTTGCATTTACAGCAAATACCATTTGGTGAATATTTGTGGAATAGAGATATCGAATCCTCAAACTTCGAATGCAAGTTTCACAAAAAACATATACTAACTGATAAATTAAACACGTCACTGTTTAGTAATGGAATTTCATCATGTAAACCAAACAATTTATTTTGTCAATTGTATGATTCAATTGTAGTCTGGCAAGATACAAGTGTTAAACGATCTCCATTTAAAAGAATTTTTTGGGCACAGAGTTTATGAGAAAAGGTAATCTAATTTTTTCTCAAATCGTTCAATAATTGTTTCAGATAACTACAAGCCTCATGTATAATAATCTTAAGATTTTTTCGACAACCGAAGGTTTGTACTTAGTTTTTGAACCTGATCATTCAAGTCCTATTTGAGAAAAATTAAATAAAATCCGAATAGCGCTTAGCGGTCAAGATATGATGACAAATAGAGACATTAATGATCTGATGTTAGCTGAAAATGATTATATGAAATATAATTTAGAAGACAAACTTTACAATGAACATGAGAGAAACTTACTAAAATCTTGTTCATTATTTACCAATCAACTACGAATTTTACCAAAGTTTGATGATATGTTCCATACAACGAGCGATTTCAATGGAAATGAACTAATACTTTATTCGAAAAATAATGTTCTTTTTATTCCAACTTGTCAAGAAATAAATGAATTTAGCATTAGATTTTCGAATTCTTGCTTTATTGACAATTTCGGTTGAAATTAATAATATATCAAATTTCTTGTTCTTAACAAGAAATAATTTCGTGAAAAGTTATTCAAAGGAAATACACTGCTCGCTTGTCAATGATAGATTCATATTGACTACAAATAAAATTTCAATAGTTAGAATTGAAAAAGAGGTGAATGCTTTTAACCTTTAAATATTATCGAAGAAGAAATTCATCTCGACCATTATAATTTAACAAATTTGAATTTTTTCCATAATATTGATATTCTTAATGGATTCAATAACTCCAAATACATTGAGGACAATAATAATATAAATGACGCTGAAGGAGATTTTTACATCTTACCAAACGATGAAATAGATACAAACAGCGAAATGCTGAGTGATCTTGTACTATCTAACTTTCAATTAATGGATGAAATTCGTTCAATTAGAAAGTTGTCAACGGTTTTTACATTATATTTGTATTAATTTTTGTTTTTTGTTTCTCAATTTGTGTTCTCTTGACTTTAAAATTATGTATGTTCTCAACTAATTATCATCGCACTCCAAATATATTACCTTTGGAAGAACTGGCAAGTTTATTTTTAAGGAGGTCATAGGGACTATGACTTTCTAAAAGGGGGAGATCTGTTATTATATCTCCAGTCCAAAAAGATAAAAATAATTTAAAGTGCGTTTGAAGTTTTTATAATCTAATTTATCTTATTTTTAATTTAATTTTTAATCATATTAAATATTTGTACTACGTGTTATCTTTAATAACTGACCACTGATTTATTTCAGACTTACTAATCTTTTATTGTATTTTCTTTTATCAAATTAAATCTACTGATTAATATTAATTTTATTTTTATTTTACTGATTTTCAGTTGGTTTGATTGACATTTTTAATATCTTTATTTTCAGTATAAATATATGTGTTTTCTATTTTTAAATTGGTCTTATTCCAATATTTCCAAAACTAAATAACTTTAAACTTTACGTTAGGCCTTAACTGTTTTTGTGTTAGTTTTAATTTTATAAAATAAAAATATTTAAAAAATAAAGAATAATTTTTATTAAGTTTTCTCAACCCATAAATTGAGTTAACAAAGAATTTTATCAATTGAGTGTTATAAATTATTTTTGAATACTTCTTGCAGGTACAAGCTCTTTTATTTGAGGCTTTAATGATTTTTAGTGCATTCAACCTCTCTTTCCACAAAAAATTAATATGAGTTTCTATTACACTTTTTTTTTAAATAACCTTAATTTTTTTCTATAGAGCAATTTTTGAGAAATTATATCTTCATCATCTGTCCATTTAGATGTCAATCATATTTGAGAAAATTTTTGGTTAAAAAAGTAGTAGTAGTATATAAAGTAATTTAATCACCTCAGATTGTGGATATTTAAAAGATTTTCTGATACACCCTAAAACTCTATTAGCTTTAGATGTGGCATATCTGATTTGCGTGTCCCATTTCAGATCACTCTGAATGAAAATACCCAGACTTTTTCACAACCAGATTTAGCAAGGGTTGTGAGTCGATCATATAATTAAATTTTGTGTTATTATTACCAACATGAATTATTTTACATTTATCTGCGTTTAATTCAACAGTGCAATCTTTCGACCATTTACATTTTAAAAATTTCTAATATGTAATATATAAAATTTTTGTATCGTCGACGTAAGCCTCGCAGCTGTTCAAAATCATTTACAACATATCGTTAATGCAAATTATAAATAATAAAGGTCCCATACCTGAGCCTTGAGGAACACTGCTATCAACATCTCACCATTCAGAGATAGTCTGACCAAGTACTCCCCTTTGTTT
>NTPY01000627.1:487140-519755 GCA_002922825.1 Brachionus calyciflorus
CCAACATGAATTATTTTACATTTATCTGCGTTCAATTCAACAGTGCAATCTTTCGACCATTTACATTTTAAAAATTTCTAATAATAGATAAAATTTTTGTATCGTCGACGTAAGCCTCGCAGCTGTTCAAAATCATTTCAAAAAAAATCAAAAAAATTATTAATAAAAAACAAGGTATTAAAAAATTAATTGTTAAATAATTTTTTTAATTTATGTTCGTCCTCGATAATAGATGCGGCATCAACATATATATTTTAATTAAACGTGCGACATCAAATTAAAAGATTTTGATTTTAAACGCGGTGCTTAAAATCAATAGGGTTGGGTTAACATGGGAGAGATGGTACGCGATGCATGCACTTAAAACCAGTTTTGGGTTTAACTACATGCGACTCCGCGCAAGGGTATACGGTATATTTATTTATTTATTTAGATTAAAAGATTTTTTTGCTTTTCGATTATTTAAGATGCACATACAATAGTTTCTTGTTTTGTTTTACGTTTAAACCTTTGATATTGTTCACGATTTTTAATTTAAACTTGCGTTTATACTCAAAGCTACCAAGAAGGTGAATCGAACTTTTAAATATTTTTTTATAACATGGAAAGGATGTGTCTCTGCATGCTCTTCTTACGTTACCTTGGGTTTTAATGCACACATGGTTCACCAAAGAATTACGATACATATTTGTGTAGTTCACAAATAATTTTATTATAAAATTTACATTTTATACATTTCTGAAATAAGTTGAGAGTTTTTTAAAGCATCTTAAGAGATTTTTGACTGTCCATAAGCAATGTTTTAGAGATGTATAAGACGACGAAGCAAAAAAAGCTTAAGAAATTTTATCGAAAAAATGTTCATCAAATCAAATATTGCTTAATTATTGCTTTTGAACTGTCAAAAATCTCTGAAGATGCTTAAGAGATTCTTAAGAGAATAGAGAATATGTCTTAAGCATAAACTTTAGAGAATATTAATTTTGTTGCTCTTAAGCTGTTTAAGACTTCTTAAATTTTGTTTAAAAACCCGTCTACTTATTTCAGAAATGTACTCTAAATAAAGGAAATAAGTTTTAACAAAAGATGTTTTGATTTGTTTTTTATTTAAATGATTAAAAATAAAAATATTATGATCACATGACTTAATCATAAACGGGTTACTCACAGCAATATTAAGAATTATTGATTTTACGTAAATTCCAGTAAAATTTAGGATTACTGTATTTGACATATTTTGGTCACCTAATAGCCGATCAAGAGCTTTGTGGTATCATCAGATCTTGTATGAGTTTTTTACCACATAATAGGTGGTGATTAACAGATCACATGATCGACCTCACCCGAAACCCAATTTATATTGTTTTTTTTACAAATAATAAAGGTATGTTATTTCAATAATTTTATTATATACACTTTTATTTTTTATTTTTATAAAAAAGAATCAGTTTAATAAATAAATTTATATTAAAAATAAAAGCTATGCTCGTCGAAAGAGAACCAAAAAAAAATATATTAAATTTTTCAATTATTTCTCTAATCAATAACAAAAGTTTAAAATCTTGTTTGCTTTCTTAGCTAAAAAAAAAACTCATATTTACAATTTTACATAGACACCAGAAAAAAAAAAAAATTTTTTTAAAACCCTTTACCATTTCGATGTGCAAACAAAAAAAATTTTCATTTTGCACATCGCAACTATCACTGTCATTGAAAAAAAAACGCCGTTATACTTCGATGTCAAAAAGACGAATATTAGGACTTTGATTTTGAAATACTATTTGAACGTGTTGAATTTATATTTTTTTGACTATTAGACTTTTTTATTTCGTCGGCTAATTTTTCACTATTTATTGATACAACTCCTTGAGTATTATTTATGTTATTCTCAGTGATGTCTGTATCTTGATTAATTTTAGTACTACTATTCATAGCCTTGACTGTTTTTAAAAAATTCTCTTGATTATTATTGTGATACTTGTGCTGATACATTTGTTGTTCACATATGAAATTAACACAATTTTTATCTTTGATCATTTGTTGCAATTCGTCATTTTGCAATAGATCCAAAAAGAACAAACACTCCGGATAGCGTATGAATTGTATGTACTCGGGCCTCTTCCAATACAATAAATATTTTAAATAGTTTTTAAACGAATCGTTTTCGAACATGCCTTGCTTGGCCAAATAGTGTAAATAATTCGGATTGGCTAGACATTGAACAAATTCGAGCTCAACTAGAAATCGTTTCCTCTGTTGTTTTTCATTGAGCTCTTTTCTTTTTTGTTCTCTCTCTTTTTCTAATTCTCGTTCGCGTTCTCTAAGTTGTTGTTGTTGCTGCTGTTGTTGTTGTTGTTGTTTAAGCATGTATTGTTGGTTATAATAGTCCGTATTGTCCATATAGTTTAAATCGTAATTATGTTGTTGTTGATAATTTTGAGAAGTATTAAATTGATCTTGAGATTGATAGTGATGATTGTATTGATTGTAAGAGTTATTGTTATAGGGTGAATTGACCATCATAGTTGGCGTGGATGGTATTGACGAATTAGAATGATGCATTTGTTGATGATATTGTTGTTGTTGTGGTGTGAGTGGTGGATGAGGTGAATTAATTGACATGGATTGATAATGTTGTTGAGGAGTGTTTGTTGTAATTGGAGATTGATTGGGCATTGGTGAATTAATTTGATATTGATGAGTTAAGGGTGAATTAAGATTTGAGTTTAATTGATTAGTTGGCATTGGTGAATATAAATGTTGGGATTGTACTGATTGAGGCATCATGGGCGATTGTATGTGTTGTTGAACATGTGATGCCATTGGTGAATTGAGATTATGTTGATAGTTTGGTGGTGGTGGTGGTTGTTGTTGATTGATATTAGGTGAATTAATTGATTGATATGGTGGAGCTAATTGTTGTTGTTGTTGAATTGGTATCATTGGAGAGTTAATGGGAGCTGGTGATGGTACGGATTGTACTGACATTGGATTCGGATAACGTGATTGAAAATATTGTGGTGGTCCAATTGGATTCGGTGTTACCACGTTTCCTTGTACCACTGGATTTCCCATTGGTGTACCAGTTGAAGATGACATTACTTTTTAATTTCAAAATGTGTCTATCGAATAAACATGTATTTTTTTTCTTACCAAATTTGATTATTTCCTTAAATAAGGACGTAAAATATAATTTTTTTAAAAAGTTAAATAAAAAATCATTTTATTCAAGCTTTTTTTTCGTATATATATATATATATATTAGAATTTATTATCAAAATAAAATATTCATATTTTTGAAAATGTATATAGTCTTTTCTTATTTAATTTTGTTTTTGTCTTAATGTGTCGTTAATCTAGTCTTTTGTATTTTTTTATTCTTACCGTATTTTCTCGAATAATTTTTGGGTCAAGTCTGTTATGTTATGGGTCGATAACCAAATAGGTTATCGAGGTGCCCATGGTCGGATAGGTTATCAATTAGATAACATATTCGTTATCAAAAAAATTGGTTATCTTTAATTTATATAAATATAAAAATAATAAATTTATGTTATCAAAAATCAATTTATGTTATCGAAACTCAAAATATGTTATCGAATTCCCATTTCGATAACATATTTTTAATGAACAATATAATACTTTAATTTATATTTTTTTACTTAAAATTTTAAAAATACGAAAAATATATAAAATTTTATTCTATTTTATACTAGTCTTATATTAATCAGACTTGTTTACGAGTTACTCGTCTCGAGTAGCGAGTATGTCACCTACTCGTACTTGTAAAATTTTTTTCGCGAGTACTCGTCCCAAAAAATTAAATTATTGCACCTCGATAACCTATTTGGTTATCGACCGATAACATAACAGACTAGACCCTAATTTTTATATTTTTAAAGCTTAGAAGAACCACTTTTTAGGGCTTTATCTTGGACCATTAAACATGCCGGAATGTTTTTATTAAACAAATTTCACAAAAAAAAACATGTTTTTTTATGATGCACATACTTACTTATTTCGTTAAGATGTCTAGCACACTCTACATTTAAATAGCTCAACGCAAAAGAAAGAGAATTTAATTTCCTCCAAGTCAAGAGTGAAATATTTTTGGATATTTTTTCATAAACTCTTAAAAATTCGAAAGAAACTGAAAATATGTTATACTCATCGAAAAAGTCACACACTCACTTTTTTCGATGAATACTACAGAAAAAAATCGAGAAACCAATTTCTTTCTTTGACCTGAGAATTCGGTTTTTGAGGTCAAATTTAAAAAATGTACTTTAATTTTAAAGAATAATCAAAATAAATATTTCAATGAAAATTCAATAATTAATTTTTTTAATAAAAGGTAAACTTCTAATTGCGAAAAACTTATATGATTTAAGTAAGAAAAATTCTCAAAAATTAAAAAAGGACGGGTTTCACGATTTTTCATTTCACGATGACTCTAGGTCAATCACTGATGATGAATTTGAGTATTTTCAACAAAAAAAAAAACTGTGAAAAAATGGTTTCTTTTTTACTTTTTTTGGCTTTTTTATTCTTTTTGACGAATTTTTTTATGTCCTACATCTTTTGTCTGCTTGAAATTAATTATCCTGAGACAACTTTTTATTCGCAAAATGAATTTGAAAAAAAAAATTTGAAAAAGCGATGGGACGAACCTTAAAAATTACATTGAAACTTAAAAATAAGAAAAATCTTCAAATTTAAATATCAATAAGTTAAAAGGACGAAGCTTGGTATTTCACATTATTATATGAAAAAGGAATCTGAGCTGAATAAAATAATATATTTTTTTTATCTTGGTCTAAACTTCTCTTCCTATGAAAATTCGTATCGTATAAATTACACTTTTTTTAGTGCTCATCTTTGAGTGACAATATCTCTAGTAAAAAAAAATCTGGTAAAATGTGGAAAAAAATTATGCTAGATAAAATGTGAGATGATAAGCTTTAAAAAAATATAACACTAAGCTTTTGCGTGAAATGAAAAATCGTAAAACCTGTCCTTTGTAAGTTTTACCATGTTTCAAAGGCTTTTGATAAGGTTTCGCATAGAAAACTTTTATATAAACTCAAATATGGATTGAGAGATATGCTTATTAAATGGATAAAGTGTTTTTTATCTGGGAATAAACAAAGGGGAGTACTTGGTCAGACTATCTCTGAATGGTGAGATGTTGATAGCGGTGTTCCTCAAGGCTCAGGTATGGGACCTTTATTATTTATAATTTGCATTAACGATATGTTGGAAATGATTTTGAACAGCTGCGAGGCTTACGTCGACGATACAAAAATTTTATCTATTATTAGAAATTTTTAAAATGTAAATGGTCGAAAGATTGCACTGTTGAATTGAACGCAGATAAATGTAAAATAATTCATGTTGGTAATAATAACACAAAATTTAATTATATGATCGACTCACAACCCTTGCTAAATCTGATTGTGAAAAAGTCTGGGTATTTTCATTCAGAGCGATCTGAAATGGAACACGCAAATCAGATATGTCACATCTAAAGCTAATAGAGTTTTAGGGTGTATCAGAAAATCTTTTAAATATCCACAATCTGAGGTGATTAAATTACTTTATATACTACTACTACTTTTATAACCAAAAATTTTCTCAAATATGATTGACATCTAAATGGACAGATGATGAAGATATAATTTCTCAAAAATTGCTCTATAGAAAAAAATTAAGGTTATTTAAAAAAAAAGTGTAATTTTTTGTGGAAAGAGAGGTTGAATGCACTAAAAATCATTAAAGCCTCAAATAAAAGAGCTTGTACCTGCAAGAAGTATTCAAAAATAATTTATAACACTGATTAAAACGACATTGATGATCTTTATTTAATAAAACTTCAGATGTCCCTAAAGTACGGAAACGGAATTGCGGAATACAGAATTCCGTTGACCGAATTTCACGGAATTTTTTTCCGCACGAATGCTCCTAAAATGCGGAATTTCCGTAGTTATTTTTAGTCTGTGGAATTTTATTTACGGAATTAACGGAATACCTTTTTTTCCACTCATTTTCATTAGTTTTTATAAAAAATCAAAAAGAAACGTCGAGATGTATTTTCTAGTATTATCAATCGATTAACTAGCCCTAAAATCGATTCAATTTTGAAATCAAAATTTTCATAAATTCACCAAATATTTTCAGATATTTTTTTTATTTTTTAAAATTTTGTCGATTGAAAGAGAAAAAATACACTGATAATTTTTAGACTTATTTTTTAGTAAGTTTAAACATACGAAAACTTTGTCGTGTTTAAACTTACATTCGCATAAAAAAATTATGTTTAGACTTACTAAAAATGGCAAAAGTATAATGGTCTAAACTTACGATTTTAAAAATTATCAGTGTAAGTTTAGACCTTTATTTTTTGTCATCTTTAAAAAATAACTCTAAACTTGAAATATAATAAGTTTAGACTATTATTCTTTGCCATTTTTAGTAAGTCTTAACTTACTAAAAAAAGTCAAACAGTTTAGTTGAAATTTTTCTGGGATGGGTTAAGATTGGCGAGATGGTACGCAATCCATTGACTTAAAATAAATTTTGGGTTTAACTGCATGCAATACCTCGCAAGGTTATTCGGTAATTCTTATTTTAGATTAAATAAAATCTAAAAAATTTTCTAGAAATAATTGAAATTAAATTTGCACTTTTGAAAAATACCTAACTAATTTTTAAAAATATTGCATAAAACTTTGAAAAAAAAACATTTTGAAATTTTGAATGAAAACAGCTTTATATAAAAAAAAATTTAATAATTGTAAATTGAGCCGTAATTAACAATAATTGACAGTCAACAAGTCCGATCGAACAAATTAAATCAATTGAAAATGTTTAAAACAAAATCTGAACTCGATAAACATGTTGGCAAAATTCTCATGAGAGCAAGATCCGATAGTGATGTAAGACCTTGGAAAAAATAAATACTACTTTACTTTTATTTTGGTTATTTTAAAATTTTTTCTTATAAAAAGAAAAATAAAGAAGGTCTTAAAATATCACGTTTATACTATGATTTGAAAGATTACGAATCAGCTGATTTCTATTTGACTAATTATCTTAGTGAATTTTCCATGGATGCTTTTGCTTGGAAACTCAAAGCTGAAATTTGTGAATTGAAAGAAAAAAATTGGTCAAAAGCAATCGAGTTTTATACAAGGTATGAATTTATTTCTCACGATATTTTTTTCTAAATTTAGTTTTAAAATTTTTAAAAAAGGTCGTTTAAGTTAAGCGATGAGACCGATAGTAAATTACTACTAAAAAGTAAGGAACTACTTTAAGAAAAACCTTTTTATTTCTTAATTTCTAAATTCATTTTATTCAAGTTTGTAATTGCTTAAATCAAGTTGAAAAATTTGATCCGCTAAGAGCTAAAGAATGGCTAGATAAAACAGTTAAAGTATTTCCTTACGAAAAAACAGTAATTGACTTGAAAGAGAAACTATTCGATTTGGTCGAAGATTTAAGTGATAAAGAATTAAAAGAATGGGAAATTTTTTTGACAAAAGCATTGGTAATAAAAAAAAAATTTATAAATTTATTCCATTTGTAAAAATTTTAAAATTTCATTTTTCTTAACAAGAGTGAAAATTATATGAATCAAGAACTACACTTAAAATATTTGAGAATAAACCTTAAAAGCACAAATTACTCCAATGCCATTAAATATTTGATTAAAATTGAATACAAGTCTTTATTTCAAAGAGATTTAAAAAACAGTACATTATGGTATAATCGAGTGATTGATCTAATGGAGGAATTTATTCAAAATGAGTCGTTTTTTAATCAATTGGATAATAATGGAAAAATGTTGTTCTATTTGGTCATAATTAATTTAATGACTAATAAATTCTTAAGTTTAATTCAACAAGCCTATGATAAGCCAATGTTAACTAGTGATTTTTTAAAGTAAGTCTTATTTTATTAAATTAAATAGTCATAAATGACTGTTTTAAAAACTTTTAATAAGAACATCATGTCAGGTAAAATAAATTATTGCATCAATATAGAGGTATCAATTATTGCATCAATAAATTATTGCATGGTTTTTACAGTCAGCTTAACTTAACACTAGAAGCACCAATATTTTTTATACCTAGAAGCACCAACAGCGGTCAAAATGACCGCATTGTTTAATTCATTTTCTTCAAAGAAAAAAAATATAAGCATAGTAATTTTTTATTTTTTGATAAGCTTTAAGTTCACAGAATCGAATTATAGAAAATGAAAATTGGTTAAACCTTTTTCGCGAAAAAAATCAGAGTAAAAAGACGATAAGTCATTTTTGAAAAAAATTAATGAATTTTTTTCTCTACATAATCCATAAATTACGGTTTTTTTATCTGTAAAAATAAAATTTTTAGGTTATTTTTTTTTCTTGAATATTCAAATATTTACTTATTAAAATAATAAAAAACAAGAATTATGACTTTTTAAAGTTAGCTCCCAGCTAAAACGAGAAAAAGCGGTCATTTTGACCGCCTGGTGCTTCTAGGTATATAAGCTTGAATTTACGGAAAAGTATTAACTTTATAATAAACAAACATTTAATTGTTAAAGTATGCTTTAAAATATGGTCCTAGACAAAAAATTGGCATTATATCATAATTTTTTGGAAAGTTAAAGCTCTTTAAAAAGTAAAAAGCGGTCATTTTGACCGCCTAGTGCTGTTAATAAAACTATAATTTACAAAAAAAGTTCATTTTCGAAAAATAAAATATTATGATTTTAGAGAAAAGATTTAAATTATCCCTCTGTTCCATGTAAAAAAACCTCGTAAACTTTTCATTTTCCCATATTGGCTCAGAAAAATTGGAAAAAAATCCAAATTCGAAAACTAGAGTTTTTAACTGCAGTAGAGTTAGCGCAGATCTAAAATCGACTAATTATTTTTGGACTTTTCTTATGATAAACACGTGTCCTTTTAAAAAAGAAAATTTGTGGTTGAAAAATTTTGTTAAAAATTGTTTCTCTAAATCTTTATTTTGTGAACGAGTGCAAATAATTTTATCAAAATCATACATAATTTAGACATTACCATTATACAACTAATTTTTTTTACAGCTTTGAAAAAAAATAATTTTTGACCAAATTATTTGATTTTTTCAATTTTTTTTTTGGTTTTACAGTTTATTTTTGATATAACTCTGGCAAATTAAGTCCGATCTTACTGAAATAAAAAAAATCAAGAGTTTATCAAGGACACAATTTAAATTAGAAATATCGACCGGTCCTAAACTTTCAAAACTTTTTGTATTTGGCAGCTGTTTATAAAAATTATTCAAAATTCAGTAAAGCAATTAATATTATTAAGGGTTTCATGAATTGATCTTAGTTTGAAATTTTAAAAGTGAATTTCTTCTAATAGCTTTGTAATTTTTAGCAGCAAATATTTTTTTTTTAAGTAAATCTGTCTTGGCTTATTTTCTAATCAGGGAGGAATTTTATTCCTTGACAATAAGATCAGATAAAAAACTAAATTTTTAACAAAAGACCATAGAATTTAGATTTCTAAAAAGTGTATCTTATCAAGGACTTCCACATGGTAGTGTTTTTTATACGATTTTAAGAACAAAAATTAGTTTAGAAATAAATATAAATTGCATAATTTTCTCCGGTTTTCTTACAATTCATGATAATAAACATTAAAAAAATCTCTTTTTCTTCCTTCCTTTTAAAAATCGAAAATTTACAAAACTGATTTTGAAAAATTTTTTTAGACTTACTATAGATTAAGAATAATTTATAGATAATTGGGTAACTTAAATAGTTCTGAAATATTCTGTAAAACAAGCTGTAAACCAAGGGACTTTAAATTTTTATAAAACTTTTTTCTTTAAATTCTAGATTGGACAAATATTTTTCAAAATTCGAAGCTGAAAAATTTCATTTGAATAATCAAATCGATCAAAATATTTACAATGAACTTGTATCACAATATTTCTATTTACTCGGTTTGTTAAGCCTAAAGAAAGAAACCAATAGAACAGAACTTGATAAAACGATTTCAGAGACAGATATCGAAAAAGAACAAGATGCTGGACTTTATTGTTTTGTAAAGTCAGCTAATACATCTAAACCAAATAATTCGTTTTTAAATCAAGACAATTCCTCCATGACAAAAAACAATCCAATTTTAAATGTTTTACTTAATGATTATCTCAAGTTGTTACACAGAGATTCTTGTTGGAGATATTCAGTTATAGGAAATTGGATTAAATTCACAATATCGAAAAATTTTTCAAATGATTTTTCACAATTCTTTAATTCAATCAAATCATTTAGTAAAAATGATCAAGTAATTTTTAAGAAAAAAAAAATTAAGTTTACTTAGATTCAAAATTTAATTAAAAATTTAAGGCTAAGAATTATATTGTAAATGTTTTAGATGTCTCTAATGACATCGATAGTTTATTTTTCAACAAATATGATCAATTTTTCGATCTTAACGATTCTCTATCTGATCCATATGACGCCTCAGCATTGGATTATGCTGATAAACGTAAAAATGAATAACAATTTATTAATTTTAAAAAGATTTTATTTATTTATTTTAAAGATTGTCTCGAAAATCAATCGTTCAATTTAAAATATTTGGTATGGCATGGCATAATGAATACAAAATTCTCGAATAAATGTGGAGAATTGACCGAAATACCTCCATATTGTTAGTTTTTTTTTTAATTTTAATTAAATTAAAACTTAGAAAAATTGCTTTTTTAGTGGTGGAAGGAGGGCGAATTTCTAAGATAAAGATTTGTCTGACTAATCTTGAAATTCTCACTTGATGATTCTGTATTAGGGATTTTTTAGACATAAATTTTTCTCCTTGTTTAAGCATATATAATTATTCATGCAGTTTCAAATACTTTGTATCAGAGATGGTTAATCGAGCTTAAAATTGCCTGATTAAAATTAAATTAAAATTAACTTTTTTTATTTTTGGGTCGATTAAAATTAAAATTAAAATTAACTTTTTTTTTTGCGACGATTAAAATTAAATTAAATTTAATCGATTAAAAATCGATTAAGTCAAAAAAATTTTTGTCTATGAGTTGGTGATGTGTATAATTTCAAAGAATAAACTACACAGGAAATTTATAATGCAGATTTATATGTTTCGCGTTCCTTTTTTAAAAAAACTTACTATACTCTCAAATATTTGCTTTTTAATTTATATTTTAAATGTTTGTGTTAAAATTGTCAACTTTATTTATAAGACTTCTTTTCACGTTATCTGAACCTAAAAACTTTTATCTCTTTTCGAAAACTTGTTTCCTTTAAGGATTTTATTCTGGTAAAAAATAATCAAAAGAAAGCTCCGATTGGAAACACAAGGAGTCTTCAAATAGCGTTTAATTCTGTTTATTTCTTTTCCGACTTTAGAAGCAAAAAGTCTAGAAAAAAATATGCAAAAAATGTTTTAGTAATTTTTCTTAATTTAATGAGAAAAATCTATTAGAATTTGAGATATAATGCTTTAACTTTACTATTAATTTTAAATAAGGCTTAAATTTTTTTTTATACTTTTTAAATAAATTTAATCGAATAATTAATCGATTTAATCGACACTTTTTTATTGATCCGATTAAAATTAAATTAAAATTAAATTAAAAAATTTAATCGATTTAGATTAATAATCGATTAAAATTCGATTAAATTAACCATCTCTGCTTTGTATATGAAAATTATCTAGTAATGCTTAACAATACATTCTTAAGCTTTATTAATTTTTTTTTATTTGTCCAAGTCCGTGTTACAATCGGATTAGTGATGGTCACCGGATAAGTGGGATCCAGCTAAAAAGCCAAGGTCGATAACAGGGAATGGAAGCAGTAGCGGATGATGGCTCTAGTGAGTTGAGGGTTAGCAGGGTTTGGAAAAATTTTGTAAACATGAGGATAAAAAATAATTGCTTGGCCAGGGAATTAATTAAAAAGACTAAATTTACTCTTTAACAATAAACGAAAATATAATTAAAATGAATAGTCATCAATGGCGAAAATATTTCTAAAAAAGTTTTTTTAAGATCTTTAAAATCTGTACTAAAAGTGAAATGAAAACTAATGATGGATATTTCAAGATATGACAATAAAATCGAGAAAATTACTTAAAAAAAACTTGAAATTTTCATCTTTATCTTTTTCCCTCTCCGTCAATTTTTCCAAACACCAAAGCTGCTTTATTAAGGCTTCCCGAATACCGACCCTACTATTTTTAGATTTCTCCGGCACTTACCTCGCTTCGTTAACCTCCGCTTTTCCACTTCTACCAAAAGGTTACCACCCGTACAGTATATGTTCAATTTCCTACCGGAGACTACCGGTGAGAGTGCCTCCTAATCTCATATGAGATTTTGACTGGGGAGATTCAAAAAAAATACTTTCAAACTTATAGCATAAAACTTTGTTTAGTAGGGTCCACTTAAAGTCCGTTTTTTTAGACGAACGGAACTCAAAAAAATTTTAATTTTGTTCTATTTAAATATGCCAGACTAAACTTTATCAGGAAAGTCGTAATAAGATATTAAATTCATTTTTCTTGAATATGATTTTGCCTTCCAAAGAAGCAATTTTTAGTCGCTTTTAAGCAAGGTTTTCGGTGTATTATAGATAAAAGGTTTTAATTTTTTCAATTTAAGTTTTTTTCCAATCGGTCAAAAATATTCCAAATCAAGACGTTCGCTTCGGTGTAGAGAATCTAAACATATGTAATCTAGAATCGTTATGCCTAATGGACTTGAAAATATTTTATTATTCAACCTACTACCAAGCTCTAAGTTTATTAAACTCATCACGACCAAATACACAATTAAGACCTTACTGGTTAGAATCAAATTCTTTATCCAATAATAATCAATCCGAATGGTGGTACTATTCAACCCAATCAATTTATGCTTCAAATAGAAATTTTTTCGAATCACCTCTAGATGAATTGAGCTTTAAATTAAACATAGATTCAAAGAAAAAAAACGAATTGGCTAAAATAATCGAATTGATTCGATTAAAGTCTCAAACAGTTAGTCTTACTGGTTCTAAACTAGAACCCAAATTTAAGCAAAATATTAATATATCAATATCAATAGCAAAATATTTACAATTTTTAAATGATTGTATTGATGGTTTAAACTTAGCTGACAAGTCGCCTCAATTAGAGGCTGATAAAATTCAAGAAAATTTTGCCAAAACTCTCGCTTCAAACACTGAGTCCAATCATTCTCCAAGAGATAAGCAATCTTATTTAAAGCATTACTTAATTAAATATTGGACTTATGTTTTAAAAGAATTGATCAAGCTAAAACAAGTTTCATCAATCGATATTAATACAAATGAATCAATATGTGAGTCATCAATTCTTAACGAGTCAACAATGACGTTAAATTCAACGACAAATCAACAGTTTAGTTCATATGAAAATTATTTTAATTCATATGAAATTGCAACTTATAAATCACCATGTAAATTTATGCCGAAAAATGATAGTGCTGTAAAACTGGTTTCCTCTAAGACAAGTTCTTTTGATTCTCAAGATATGAATAATGTAAACAAATATGATTCGATAATTCAATCGTCTCAATTGAATCTTATTTTAATTTATACACAACCTGATGATCAAGTTGATTTTATGCATACTTTTCAGAATTTAGATGAGGCTATTGGTATTTATCGGTTAGTTGAAGAAAAATTAGGCGATAAATGGAGAAATGAGCTTAGCTTTTATCATCTACAGGTAAGAATTTTTATATTTTTTTTTCATCCCTATTTATCTCTTTAAATAAAAGAATCGTTTTTTAAATCTTTTCTAATTTGAGCTATGATGTTCGTGAGTCCTGAAAGGATTGATCTTAAATATTTTGCCTTGCGGCTATTTTTTAAATAAATAAATAAAGAAAAAATAAAATCTTAAACATTTTAGAGATATTATTCAAAAATCAAAAGAAAATAAAGCCAAAAAGTTTTTCAGGATCTTGTCAAGTTTAAGAATTTGTATAGATCTTTTACATCTGATTAACACTTTTGAAGTTACAGTAGTTTCCGTCTATAATAATTTCCAATTTGCAAACAATTTTATTTATAATAAGCGAGAATTTATTATAGACAGTGATAAACTCACGTGTAAGTATCCTTTTGTCCTCAAAAAAAATTTTATAATATCCGAAAATTTTTTATGAACGAATTTATTATATCCAGAAACTACTGTATATAAAACAATCGGTAAAATAAAATTTTTGCTCAAAAAAATTTACCGTGTTAATTTCTTCAAAAAATAATTTGAAATTATTTTTAAAAGTTACGGCTAATTAATGTTTGAAATTCCAAACATAAATTTTAAAAAAAATTTTAAAATTTGAAAAGAGAAACTTCCGTAACTATTCGCCGTGGAGCCCATGTGCTTGTATATGAGTTTCAGGTTTAGGCACATGTGCTAATACTGAGTTTAGAACATTTTTGCGGTCGGATTGTAATGCCGGCATTTATGGTAAATTACTTATAATTTACGTAAAACTAAGTAAAAACAAAAATTTCCAAAAATTTTTCGGGGGAAAAAAACTTTTAAGATAAAAATATGTTGATAATTATTATAAGACCGGAACGAGATTAATTTTTTTAGAAAAATGAGATCGAATTTTACAGAAATCTCAAGAGCTTTTTTATAGTAAAAAATAATTTTCAAAATAATTTTATTTCTCCCTCTGATCACATAAGAAGTAGGTTTGCAGGGCTTCAAAAAAAGGCTCAATTTTTTATAAAAACCGTTACACTCCTTTAATATTTTTAAGAATTGTACTTTAAATTTTTTATCAACGCAACATGATAGCATAAGTGAAATAAACTTACGCATTATCTGACGAAAGGACTCAAATTTTTTTTATATATCTCGGCTTATATGCGAACTTACTTAAAAATTACACACAGAATTTAAATTTTTTTTTATTTTTTATTTCTACCCTGCGTTAATTTAAATTTTAATTAAAAAATTATGGGGTTATACACGAGTTTAATAGGGATGGGGTATCACCAAAAAATAGTAGAACCTGAAAAAATTCAACTAAGTAAGTTTCTTAAAGTTAATGAAATTTATTAATTTCCGATTACTATCCCCAAATAATTTTTGAGCAAATAATTAAATTCCAATTGACTTAGATTGAAATTAAGAAAAAAAATTTCCATATTTTTTTTTAATTTTTAAGATATGTAAACGACTCGGTGAAACTTTGGTTCTTCAACGTGATACTTTAGAAGCAATAAAATTAAAAGATCTTGATCTATTCAAGAGACAAAAAATGTATGAAAAACTTGACAAAATACAAACATTAATCGAATTTACTAAACGAAAGATTAACATTGGCTTTAATAAATCTCTTACTGGTGACTTAATGATTCAAAGCGATCGTCTTAAACAATCAATAAACGCTAGTTTTGAGACTTCGCTACCTTATGAACAAAGTGAATTGTTAGCTAATATCAGTATTAGTGAAACAATTAAAGATATTGATAAATATTTCACAGAACGAGCTGAAAATACTCCAGAAGCATTACAAAAGAAAGCTGAAATGGAGGAACAACAACGTTTAGAAGAAGAACAAAGACTAAAAGAAGAACAAGAAAGAGAGGAACAAAGATTAAGGGAAGAACGAGAAAAAGAAGAAAAAAGATTGAGAGAACAACGAGAAAGAGAAGAACAGGAAAGAATAGAACGTGAAAGAAAACAAGAAGAAGAACGTAAACGAATAGAATTAGAAGAAAAGCTTAAAAAACAACGAGAAGAAGAAGAAGAAAAGCGAAAAAAAGAATGGGAAGTGAAAAAAAGACAAGAATTAGAGGAGAAAAATAAACTTTTAAAAGAAATTCAAATTCAACAAGAAAGAATCAAAAAATTGGAACAAGATGAATTTCTTAGATGGACTAAACAAAAAGAAGAAATTGAGAAAGAAAAAGATCGACTTAAGTGCCAATTAACTGAAGAAATGAATCGTAAATTACAAGAAATTCAAATTAAAACAGAACAAGATCAAGTTGATAGTGCTGATAAGGGTCGTAAAATAACCGATTTAATAAATACTTTGACCAAGCAGCGAACACAACATTTTGAAATGAATAAAGAAACGTTAAAAGAACAATTTAGTTTTATTAAAAATCAAAATACAAAGATTAAAAACGAATTAAGACAAATTAAAAATTGTACAAATAACAGAGTGGTAATTTTTAGTATTTTTTTATATTTCAATTACTATACCACTTAAATCATAATACCTTTTTTTAAATTTGGTAATATTCTGTTAAGTTAAACTTTAAAAAAAAGTCTTAAATTGCTTAATCTAGATCAAAATTTTTTTATTTCAGCTTCAATATTTAATATTTGTATCACTTTTTAGTTTTTTAACAATTTTCTTTTTTTCTAGTTCTTATGACCAACAAAAATCTCTCCTTAAAGCACTTAATAGGACTTTTTGGGTGACAAATTTGCAGAAAAAAACATTTTTATTACAAAATTTCAGAAATCTCTGAATTCCCTGTAAATTTGCGCGCCATCAAAAAAGTCTAATTTTAATTTGTGATTAAAATTGCACAATTTTTTGCAAACGTTGCCAACAGGTACAGCAAATTTTGCTTCACTATGCAAAAATTTAGTCATTTTAAGTGCCTTTCCGAGCGATTTTTGTTACTCGAAAAATTGGAAAAAAGAAAATTAAAACTATAAAAGCAATTGAATTCAAAGTGATTTTTGAAATTTTTTTAAAACCTTTAAATTAGAGTGAGTGCTTAAAATTAGTAAAATTTGACAGTAAAATAATCCCGAAAGCTTTCTTAATCGATAACT
This sequence comes from Brachionus calyciflorus, assembly GCA_002922825.1. Classification (NCBI taxonomy): domain Eukaryota; kingdom Metazoa; phylum Rotifera; class Eurotatoria; order Ploima; family Brachionidae; genus Brachionus; species Brachionus calyciflorus. The sequence goes on from NTPY01000627.1 coordinate 503,998, forward strand.
TTTTAAAGAAATTCGACCAAAATAAAACTGAACTCTATACTCTTAAAAAAGTTGCCAAATTTAGTGACATGTCAATAATTGCGAAACTAAAAAAAAAAAAACATAAAAACCTCATTTATTACCCATTTTCTTTATTAGCGACATGTCCTTATAGCGTTTATCAAAATCTCTGATCAAATAAAAAATAAGAAAGAAATGTTTTCAAATTTTGAATTCTTTTTTTATTTAGAAAATGTTGACTGAATTTAATCAAATTGTAAAAAATTTGAACGAGATATGTGACACCAAGATCTTCAATGCTCAATTTAGTATATTTTATTGGCTATTTCAACAAAATCCAAATTTAGCTCAAGTATTATGGCATCAACAGAATATAATGAACGAAATTACAAAAAGTCAAGAGGTGAAAAAAAATTTGGACCAAAAACAACAAGTAAAAACACCGGTTAAAAATCAAGGCACAATGAACGAAACATCGTTTTTGTCTGTAAACGAATTTCAAACACCTGGCGAAGACAAAAGCAAAATGGCAAATAAAACAACATCATTTTTAGAAAAACCAATTGGTGATATAAAATTTCCGACGAATTTAAATGTCATGGATCAACTTAAAAAATCAGCTGATGCTTACAATTTAAGTCAACAAAGTTTAGAGTATGATGAAGATGGCGAAGAAGACGAATACGATGAAGAAGATGGTGATTATTATGATGAAGATGAAGATTACGACGAAGAAGAATACGATGAAGAAGAAGAATATGAGGAGGAAAATTACGATTACAACAACAAATCAGAAAATCAAACAAAACAAGAAACATTTCTCTCATGTGAAGACTACGATATATCGAAGTCTGAAGCAAGTAAGCAATCAGTAAATGAGCTACAAATTTTATTCTATCAAACTTCAAGTAATTTGTACACATATGACTTGGACAAGCGTCAATGGGTTCCCAAAGGCAAATGTGAAATTCAATTAATTGGCGATGAAATAAGCCAAAAGGGAAATTTTCAAGCACATATTATTTGTACTTTAATTGACGATAAGAAAACATATCAATACGATTTGACTAGATTTACAAATATTAACGATTTTGATAATTCGCCAAATGCAGTTTATTTATTCGAAAGTAAAAAGAATGGAAATTCTCAAAATATTTCAATTGGAATTAAATTTGACAGCGAACAATTAAAAAATGATTTTAAAATTGTGTGTGAAGATTGTAAAAATAAAATGCTTAACAATAATAGCAATTTTAAACAAGAAGGTCGATTTTCAAATTCATTTATATCTCCGTCGAGTATACTACCTGATGAGCTACCAGTTGATAGATTCGAAAAACAAATAACATTAAATTTTGATGGTAAATTTAATTATCCATCTGTAGTTCTTAATTTAACGCCAATAGATAAAGTCTATATTTTGACTATAAAACAAAATGAAAATATTATTTTAAAGCATATTATCAGTTCTGATCAAAAATATGAAATAAAGTAAGTGGTTCTTTAATATCATAATTGTTTCAATATTAAAATATATTTATTAATTTATTTATTTGTATACCCAGTCGAGCAAAAGCTCCTTCGGAATGTATTTAGATTATATTTACAGTCCAACCTTGCTATGACGAAACCTGTTATAGCAAAAAACTCGTTATACGAAACTCAGACACGTCCCAAATTAGAAAATTATATGAAATAACTTCTTGATATAACGAAAGATTGTTTTTCGGAACCGACCCTTTCGTTATACCAAGGTTCGACTGTAATATCTCCGAAAAAAATTTTATATATGACAAGGTTTTTCTTTAAATAGATTTTTTTGATTTTACTCAAAAAAGGTCAGATAATAGAACCTATGTTCTAAATAAATTTTGCTGCAAATCAAGCCTGAATTAATCCCTTACTTAAATTCGGAGATTAAAGATATTTATGTACTTTTGTTTCAATTAATATCTTTGTTGCGTATTCGCAACTTTTTACCGTTGCCAAAATATCGTCAACATATCGATACCATTTCAATACACCTTACTCTCTCAATTTGTTGATGTATTTTTCTTTAAAGTCCATCATAAAGATATTCGCGAATAATGGGCCGAGGGGTGATGCCATGGCAACTGCGTCAACTTGTTCATAGAATTCACCGTTAAATTGAAAGTGTGATTCTTGAGTGCATATCCTTAATAATTTTCCCAATTATTATCTATTTAAATTGGACTCTACTCAATTTTTGAAAATTCGATTAAGTATATTAATTATTTATAACTTACACAAACCCCACTGCTTGAAGTCATTTTAGTTCAAAAGATTTTTGTTGAGATTTTTGATTTTAGGATAGTGCAAAGTTACTGTGATTTTGATATTAATTAATTATTGAGATATTAAACGAGTGTTTACGGTACTTGTAATTTTTGTATATAAATAACTTCATTAAAAGGGGTGGTTAGGGTCGAAAATGATAGTTCTTCGTTTTTAGAAAAATTTTTTGGTTTTTAAATACAACCAAAGCAAGAAAATAAATATTTTGAATTTTTCATTTAATTTCGAGCATTTTGATAAAAGTTTGGTTAAGAAATGACAAAGTTATACTGATTTTAAGCAAATAACACCTCAAACTTTGAAGGACAACAACTTTTGAAAGAATAATTAGATTTCAAATATTCCGACTGATTTTAAATCAGCTATTCAAAAAGTATTTTTTTATTTTTTATTAGAATTGCCCCGTATCCTTTCTTAATTTATTTCTCCTTATTATAAAATTCTCAATGAATGAATTTTCTAAATGACTAAATAACTCATAATACAAAATATTTATCTCAGGAAAATTTTTAATTGCTTTTTTTTTAAGTGAAAAACAAAAATTGCATCAATTTGTGTTTAAATACAAAGTAACACAAGATCAAATTAGAATTGATAAGATAACGGACAAATCTTCAAATGAGACAAGTGAACATGATATATGTTTAACATTCTCTAGTAAACCAGCACTTAATGAATTTATTAGTGTTTTAAATTTAAAAAAATAATTTTACAAACTACCATAATTTATATTTGAAGTCTTATCTTTATTTTTTGAATTTTCCGAAAACGAAATTCTATTTCAATTTATAAAAAAAAACTTGAATTATAAAATTTAAATTTAAAAATCTTTATTTTTTTTTGCAACTTTAATTTAAAATAAATCGTAAAAATCGAAAATGAGTAATTTCAAAAAATAAAATATTTGAAAATATTATTCTTTTTAGCTGTGTCTTTTTTCTCTCCTAAAAAATGGGTCTCCTTTACCAACACAGACTCACATATGACAAGCACAAACTCATTTTCTGGTGAAGGCAATACTTTATCATCACACAAAATTAGTTTGCTTGAACTACATACAGCTACAAGATTGATCTGCTACAGTGATTTTACGTAAATTTATTTTGTATGAATGTTTTCTAAAAATTAATTTATTCTAAACTTTGATGTTGGATTAATAATTTGACAAATGCAAAAGTCAAATTAAATGTAAATCTCTCAAAAAGTAAAAGCATCGAATTGAAATCCTTTATTTTCGGGATCAGATATAAAGGTTTATCTTTTTTCTTATTAAAAATTCATTATCAAAAAAGATCATTTCCTTAGCTAAATCTTCATATCTAATATAAGCCCCCCTTCCGAAAAAAAAGGATTTCAATAACAACCCATAATTTCTTGAAATAAATTATTAAAATTTCTCATCATTTTTTAAAAAGATTTATAAAACCTTAAATATTAAATAAAAATTTAATATTTATCTAAAAATTTAAAAAGATACTATTTTCTTATTTGTAAAATAACATTATTATTTTTAATTCTAAATTTCACAATCAAGAAAAATTTAAAATGTCTCAAAGACCTTTGAGATTCTACGAATCGATTTGTTTACCTTCGAATATTAATTTCATGCTTAGCTTAGAATGTAGCGCTTTAGTACCAGAGCACATAAAAACCGTATTTCGAATGATCAAAAAAAGACATCCATATTTCAGGATGAAAATAAAACGAAATAACAACGGTAGTGCCGAATTTATTGAAATGATTTCAAAAGAAGAACTGGAAACAGTTTTTTTAGAAAAATTTGAAGTAACATCCGAAAAAGAGTTCGAAAATTGGGAGGCACGTTTAATCGCCATTGGTTCAAAGCCGCACGATAGTTCACAATCTACATTTTACTTAGAATTATATTCATTTAATAAAACTAGACATCAATTATTCGCTTGTGTAAACCATTCTGGCATAGATGGTCCAGGCGTTTTTCAAGCCATACGAGACTTTTCATTTTATTTAGACTCAGTTCTATCTGAAAATAATCTTGCAGTCGAATCAAAACAATTTTTAGACATTCATGAGTCATATGCCCATAATTTTAACTTAGACGAGCTTCGTAAAGAGCCCATTATCGAGAATTTTATGAGTCCTGTTGAAGTAATGGATAAAGAAAATACTAGCAAACCATTTATTAGTTCCAAATTTTATCAATTTGACGAACATGTAACCAAATCTTTGATAGAAATGTGTAAGAAAAACAATACGACTATCCAGGCAGCGTTATCAACAGCAGTTATGGTTGCTTTAATGAATTCTAAACGAAATGTCGAAGATAAAACAAAATTTGTTAATTCTTGTCCATGTAATATGAGATCGTATTTAAAAGATGTGGGCGCGGATGACATGATTTGTGGCTCTGCTGCTCTAACTTGGCAACAAGAAGTTTACAAAGAAGACAACTTGTGGAATATTGTAAGAGATAATACTGAAAAAATAAAGAATTGTGTTAATTTAAACGAGGGTCTCAAATGGTGGGTTAAATTAGTAAATTCAATTAAAAGTCAAGGATATTCTATAATGAGCTCTTCTATGGGTGTAATTTCAATTGATAAACCTAAAAATTTCGAGTTGAAAGATTTAAGATTTATGGGATCAGCCTATGAAATGGTGCCAAATGTAGCTGGAATAATGACGCATGCTTTTACTTTTTTGAATAGATTTACATTTAATTTTTCTTATACTTATCCAGCGCTTAATAATCAATGGGCAGAGATTTTTTCTGAAAACATCAATCAAGTGCTTTTACATTTGTCAAATGATGAATCAGAAAAAATGAATTTAAAAAATTTGCTTGAGACTTTAAGAAGACATTAAAGTGTAGTATAATTTAATTTTTAGAAAAAAATTTATCTATTAAAAGCTTAAAATAAATAATAAAAACTTCTTTTTTTTCGATTTCTATTAGACTTATTTTGCCTCTTTTTTGATGGCTTCAGTTTTTTTTTCAAATGGATACTGACATTTAGTCCCAGTCTTTATATAATCAGATGAAAAAGTTATAAGAATGGATAAGTAAATTGAATTTTAAATGTGCTTTATCTTGCATTTTACATGCATTATTTAGTAGCATATCACTTATATTAGCGTTAAAAACGTTCATGTCGACATTGTGAATTTTGGTAAAAAAAAACAAAAAATAAAAAAAATATCACTACACTTGGATAAAAAATAAAAAAAATATCACTGCAATGAAAAAAATTTAGAGTGCTTCAAAAGACTATGTTAGAATTCAGGTTTATTTGTATGACTAAATTTTTTTGTTAAGGATAAAAAACAATATACTGTACTTTTGTGAATTTTTAAAGCGTCTTTTTGGATATTTTGGTTCTAAAATTCTTTTGCTAGCTTAGTAATTAAAAAATTGATTTTAGATAAATAATTTTTTTTTAAATTTTATTTTTTTGCAGATGAATATAGAATGCAGATTTTTTTGCAGAATTTTTTGCAGTTTTATAATTTTTTATTCAAGTTTGATTATTTATGAACTGTTTTTTTTGTTGAGTTTATTTTAGAAGAAACGAGTTAGGAGAAGGATCTTGGTGTTTATATTAATAGTGATTTAAATTGGAATAGACAATGCTCAACAGCTGCGATCAAAGCAAATCGGAGGAAACGCAAAGTTTACAACTTCTTTTTTGAAAAACTTGAACCTAATACCAGTTATATCTTGAACTGCCCTAAATATACTTGCTTGATTCCGTAAAAGATTCTACCAAAACCTGTATTGCTAAAAAATTCTTGTACGTGATTTACGTTTCTAAACGTCTCTATCTCAACAATATCCCTATAAGTTGAAGATCAACTACCGTGGAAGAACCCGACATCGCAAGTCCTAAATTTTTAGAACTCAAGTGGGATCTCGTAGGTTCTAACTAGTGATTATTGTTACCAAAGGCCTGGGCTAATCCTACCTGATCTATGTTTTCTTCTGACTTTTCTGAATAGATGATCATGTCATCGAGATAGACTATAGCGGAAAGTTTATTTCCAAAGACATTATCTATACTTCTACCTAACTTCGTTTTTACATTTTTATCAGGATTTAATTCCTTAGGGAATTTATGACATCTTAAACTTGCGCCAGTACGCATTAACGGGTCTAAACTAAGAAGACCGTAATTATCTTCATGGTCTATTAACAAGAAATAAAGCTCGCAAACATTACTTCCTACGTCTACTCTATGACTTTCCGTTTTTCGATCAACTTTTGTTACAATGTTGTCAGCTGACTTAATTTTTATTTCCGAGTCGTTTAAGGTAATACCAGCATTTTTAAAGAACTTACTCCTTATAGTCAGAGACAACAAAAAAATGCGTTCGCATTATTTCGCAACCGTGAACGTGACACACTTAGGGTACTCAAATTCGAGTGTAAAAAAATTAGGGCTTAAAGGTATTAATCGATGTACTATTGGGGTGAAGAAAAACAACGTCACCAATCTAGTTGCCGAATACGGTTGTAATGCAATTTTTCTTCACGAATTATTAAATAACCGAAATAACTTATAATTAAAATTTTTTAAAGTTGTTTGTATTTTTCTTGATTTTTCTAGCAATCAAATTCTGAATTCGTTGGCTTTTAGTAAGATTTTTAATTATATAAGCTCTTTCATAGCCCTTTATATATTTTAATTTGTGTGCAAATATCACTTAATTTTCATCGTGATGTTCACTTTTTAGGTCTCAGATTAACGGATTAGTGTAGTTATTTTCTCGGTTATTTGTTTATAAACTATTGAATTTTATCTTTTTTATTATTTGAATATAATTTTTAGGGTTGTATAATCGTCGGTTTGTTTTAGATCAATAAATAAAAACTTGGTTTTTACGTTGGAATCTTTGGTTTAATTCCTGATCGAGTAGCTTTAGAATTTCGATTTTAAAATGACTACAATAATTTGAATTCTCTTCGTTTAAAATCAAATCGGAATGTGTAAAATGTGAATCAGTTAAGGTGACTTTTTTAGGTGAAGGGAAAGAAAGTAAAATAAAATAAATCTCACTTACGTTCTTCTTGTAATGACAATGACAATCAAGTCTTTTCATATTGATTTTGGTGTAGTGATTTCTATGTCAAAGGTAATAAAATTTAATTTTAAGTAAACGCATAGAACCGTATATTTCAGATTTAAGGAAATATAAAATAGTTATTTCATTCGAACCTTGAAAAACTTTACAAGAAAACAAAATCAGGAAACTTTCGATTTTAACTACAGAATTTTTTGAAGTTTTTTAAAGAAACTAATAGAAATTAAAATAAAATTAAGAGACGAAAAATAAATTACGTATACGTATACGAATACGTACTCAATGAATATAAAAATTAAATTATATTAAATAAAATCTTTAATCGGATTTTTCCGCATTTTCGGACTTAAAAAAACGCATTTTTTGTTGTCTCTGCTTATAAATGAAGTAGTACATCAACTATCCACAACAAATTTTATCGGGTGTTTATTGATATATCCCGATACACAAAGCAACCTACCGGAATCACATGTTTTGCTTTCAGTTTCTAAATCGATACTTTTAAATTCCTCTAATAGTTTTGCTCTCTTTGTCATCTTACCATTAAATTAAGACGGCTTTCCTCTGCAATGAGCAATTATATGCTCAGGTTTTTTACATTGTTCCGTGTCCCTGCTTGATGATTAACATTTTCAACGTTATCATATCCATTTCTGTATCTGGGTGAATTCCCATTCTTCAAATACCTTTTTCCGTCCTCTGACGGGCGTAATTTACTACTATGGGAGAAGCAAAGTTTCCAATCCCTTGTTATAAACTCTAGCTAACCTTATTGCTTCATTCTTAGTTTCAACGTCTTTGCTCTCTAGTTCGTCTCTAATTCAGATCTCTTTTGTCTCTGCACATCAGAAGGGACCAGAATGATTGTTTTAACACAGTGAAAAACCATTTCAACACATTTGAATTTTTCTTTTCTATATACCGGTCAGAAACGTGGTTAGATTGTCTTAGTATTAAGAATAAAATAGGAAAATTTTCAAGTAAAAAACTAAAAAAACTGAATAAAATCTTAAAAATAGAACTTATGCCATGCTTACTTCTAGTGTTAAGGAAAAAGATTCAAAAAAAATTTTAAAAATTCAATTTTGTTAAAATTTTACAATTTTCTTGGTGGATGTCTTAAAAGGTTTTTTAAGTGTGATAATAAAGAAGCGTGTTTCAATTTTCTCTCTACTAATGGGCGATTATGAATTTTGCTTTTGGAGTTTAACGGAATAATAAATTTTTCTTCCTTCGATTTTGGATCTTGATCTTGATTATTTGAGATTTCTTATTGAAATTTTGCTTCGATTTCTGAACTAATTTCGACGGTAAAGGTTTAAGTTATATTATATTTTCAATCTTTTTTTTATTGTACTGTTTTAAATAATTCATTTTTGATCTTGTTTGAATTTTTTTTTTAATTTTGAGACTTTAAAGTGTACAAAAATATTTTGTTTTAACTTTGAATTTAGTAAATTATGTTTGTATTTTGAGTCGATTTATTTGTCATATTTTCTTATTAAATATGTAAATAATTCCGTGAAACGTACGTTTCACAAATCGTAGCACAATTAAAGGAAAATGACGACTAAAAATGTAAAACAAGCGGTTATTTTAGAAAAGAACGACTTTTTGAAAAATTTCTATGCTAATTTAATCATTTAAATGTTATTATCTCCTGGTGTTTTATTGAGTAAGACAACTAACTAACCCAGTTTGTGAATTTCGAAACGCCACTTTAATTTAATTGACTTTTATTTTATATTTACTTCTCCAAATCTGGAGGTTAATTATATTCAATAAATAATATAAAATAAAACCCGAAAAGACCTTCTTTCGAAAAATTTGTAACCATTTTTATGACATGTCAAAAATATAAGAAATAAAGTTAAAAAAAAAAAACTTTGTCCAATTTAATATTAAACAATAGAGAAAACAACTCACCCAGATATAATTATTTCGGAAAATTTTGTTTTAATGATTAATCATTTAAATATTTAGCTTAGTCGACTAAACATGGTGCACTAAACACAGACTTAAAAAAATTATAAAAATTTTATTGAATTAAGATTGAATTTTCCTTTCCGAGCCAATGATTGATGCTGCGAAAAATCCGAAATTCTATTAAATGATGCCCCACCAAATATTAGGGACGTTGGTTTGGTGCATGAACCACGAGTCAAGTCAATTTTAATATGGGAGGTATGTAGAATATGGCATGCACCAAATCCAGTTCTTGGGTTCTGATGCTGCATTATACAGCAAGGGAATACGGTAAAAAAAGAAATTTAAGATTATTTATATTCTCGATTTTAATCGACGATTAATCGGAATTACCAAAAAATTAAAAAAATTTTAAAAAGGTCGATCACAAAAATTTTGTAATGGCCGCATCGCTAAATATTATTTGGATAATTTTCTGCCTATTTTATTTTTTTTCTAGACAAAATCTAAATAATTTACGTATAAATAGAAAATTTCTAAAATAAGAGAAATTAGTGACTTTTACAAAGAGGAAACCTATGTAAGAAATCAGAAAGAAATTTTAAAATAAAAATGTAAATAAAAACATTAGAAATTATTTTTTTCTATAATTTTATTTAATGATTAAAAAAAATTTTTGTTGTATATTATAAAAATCAATATATACACAAAACTTATTTGCCTATAGCACCAAGAACCAATTGACTTAAAAGGGTTTGTAAATCTAAGTTACCCAATAATTGTTGACCAAGGCTCAATAAAGTATCCAAAAATCTTTGTTGTTCAGCTAAATCACGTTTGCCTAAAGCTCCAGCAAGGAGTTGGGTCAAGAGGGATTGTAAGTCTAAGTTACCCAATAATTGTTGAGCTAAATCCAATAAATTGTCTAAGAATCTTTGTTGTTCAGCTAAATCACGTTTGCCAAGACCTAATAATTGAGCAAGTGATAAAAGTGATGATAAATCAACATTGGCAACAACTTGACTTAAAACTGAGTTCAAAGCAGCGGTACCTAATTGAGACAATTGATTTTGTAAATCTTCCAAAAATCCTTTATCGGTCAATTCACGTTTTCCGAGGCCTAATAATTGAGCAATGTTAACCAATGATGATAAATCAACATTAGCGGCGACTGTGCTCAAAAGAAGATTTATAGCTTGATTTAATAAATCTTGACCTGTAGCAAGAAGATCTCCAAGGATTTTTTCATTTTGAATTGGTGTAGCTGATACAGCTAAGACACATAAGCATAAGACTGTTAAAATTTTAAACATTTTATTTTGATTTGTTTTTTTTTAATTTTATTTTTTAAAATTTTTCTCTTTTTATTTGTTTCCAAAATTATTTTTATGAGAATTAACCATTTTTTTTAAATATTTTTTCCACTCGATTTTTAGATTATTTTTATGTTTAGGTGTAATCTCGCAATTTCTTAAAAATAAACTATGAGACCATCATTTTTTTTATCAAACTAATTGATTAAATTCTGAATATTTTTCCGACAGCTTTTGAAGTACAGTTTAGTCTACATTATTTTATTTCGTATTTAATATTTAAAAGTGTAGAATTCACCATGTGCTTTGTCAAAAAATATTTTGGTTAGTATTAACTTTATGTTTTTTTTTTTTGAAAAAATATAATCAAACTTTCGTTAATTTAGCATATTTAATTACAAAACAAAACTTATTGCTAAAAGATTTTCCAAACGTATTGCTAAAAGATAAACATTAAAAGAAGTCAACTGACCTTCTTTTCGATCTGTAATTTTTTTGCTAAGATAGATTCAAATTATTTAATTGATTTTTTCTAAGTCTAAAAACCGAAAGAAGGAAAATTTTTCATGCTGTACGTTTCTGAAATAAGTTACCATGTTTTTAAACATATCTTAAGATGTTCTTAAACATTACATAGACAATTCCTTAAAGCGTCTTAAACAACTTTACTTACAAAAAAATCTTCTTGAATATGTGTTCAAAAGTAAGTCCCACTATTATTAAGTCCGCTTTCAATTTAGATTTATGTCACAAAAAATTTAGATAAAATATGTATTTTTATTTCTAATATTTAAGTAGGAAAAAGCTTGTTTTTTAAAAAATTTATTTAAAAATAATATTATTGATTGTTGCATTCGATTCTTTGAGTAGTATTGTGCAAATCAGCATAAGCATTATCGTGTTCATCATCACGGATTACAAACGCTTCTTCTGGCATATTTTCGTCTACAGTATAGATTATTTCTTCATCAACTGTTCTTCCCTTGAAAAAATCTTTATCAACATGATTGCTTGTAACTTCAACAACCTTATCTTTATCCTCATCTTCAAAATCTAATACTCTTTTCTCAGGTAAAATTTCTTCCAATATCTTGAAAAAAATTTTTTTTTTTTTTAAATTAAATTTTTTTATTTCGAAAAAAAAATTATACTTTTATCTTTTCTAAATTAAGAGATTTATTTGTCGGAAATTCAACATTAAATTTAATAAATAAATCACCGAAACTTGATGAATTAAATTTTGGCATGCCCAAATTTGGTATGCATTTTATAGTTTGATAATTAATATATTCACCACCCGAATGATTTACTACTTTAACACGTCCATCTAAATGTCTAAATAAAAATTTAAAACCACAAAGCGCCTCGTTTAAATTAACCGTATGCTTCATTATTAAATGATCCTCGTATCTTTTAAATCTCTCATGTTTAGCTTGTTCTAATATAAATATTAAATCTCCCGTTTCAAAACCAGGCTAAATAAAATTTTTAATCTTGAAATATTTAAAATTGTTCTTTAAATTTTAATAAATTTTACCATTTGATCACTGAGACCTGTAAATGCAATTTTTTGACGATTTTGCATTCCTTTTTCAATTACTATCTCAATTGTCTTTTCTTCACTAACAACTTTAGCTCCTTTACAAATCTCACATGAATCAATCTCGTTTTCAGATTCATTCAAACCGTCATTACATTCCGGACAAATTTCTTTTATATTGGCATTCTTTTCTTCCTCTGTTTGATCAAAACATTTTGAACATTTAGGCTTTTCATCTTCTTTTTTGAGCCCGCTTCTTCAAAAATTTTCAAAATTATACAAAAAAATAAGATATTTCAAGCTTAGATTGTTTTCTAAAAAATAAGTTTTAAACAATAGTAACCTCATTAAACTCAAATTAAAAATTAACGAAAAAAAAGCTTATTTTGCAAAAAAAAAATCTAAGTAATTAAAAGCTTCAACGGAGTTTTTAGAGATCCGAAAAAAAATAACGTTAATATCTTTTTGAAGAGCCTAATTGTTCGATTTCATGTCGTTATTTATACAACGAAATGTCGTTAGACATACGTCAAGAGCACACAGACCTTCGCTTTTTTATTTTTGAACACACATTTTGTGCCAATTTCAATTATACAACTAAATTTAACGCCTTTGTCGTAAATTTCCCAATAAGTCTTGTTTTTAATTTTCTATTTTTTTTTTAGATTTTTTAGGGTTGACAAAAACCCTATTGATTTAGCCTCCCGCAATTCGGTCGTCCCGTATTTTTTATGGATATCAGCATAAAGATTTCTAAGAATTTGGTATCGATTTGAAGGAAAAAGCTTGAGGTTTGATGAGTTCTTTGGCCATTATAAGTCATGAATAAAAAGATCGAAAAAAACATAATCATTATACTTTTAACTTGATCGACGTTCTTTTGCTCCTTAACAATAATAAATCAATCAATTGTAAATTTTTTGATGCAAAAGACTGTACTTAAAATAGAAAAAATTTTTGTGTCAGAAATGGGGAACTGAACCCGGATCCTTGAATCAAATAGGCTAATTAATTAATTAATTAATTAATTCAAAGTTCAAGACTCGAATAATTGGGCTATAAACAGATTTATTTTATTTTTCAATTTAAGAAACGTCCAAAGAAATTTTTAAAAATTTTAGTAAAATTGGTGATTCAAATTAACGAGTCATTTTTAATTTTGTGTTTTCATCAGATTTTGTTAACACACTTGTGTGCTTACACAATATTCCCCTAATTTATTGAGAATATATTTTTAATTTTTTTGTCTATGGTCTAAAAATAAAGTACATTTCTGAAATAATTTGATAGTCTATTTAAAACCTTGTTTAAAAGCATCTCAAGATACCCAGATAACCCACAATTTTCCTAGAATTTTTGAAAGGGTTTAGTTTACTTGATTAAAATCAGATTTTACCTAAAAGAAATTACTTGAATATTGTTTAATATAAGCATATAAATGGTGAAAAAGTTGAAAGGTCCAAATATTTTCCTAAAAAAATAAATCAGGAATTATTGTTAAGAACTGCCTAAATCTTAAAAAAAATCAAAATATAAACTTAACTTCTAATGAAAATTTATTTAGGACTCACAATTTCCTCACTTATCAAGAAATATTCAGTTAATGTCATTTTCAAGAAATAGAACATGTGGCATGAATATTTAATACACTTTAAAGAGACTGGGTATTTTAAACAGTCATAGAACAATTCTCAATAGCTGATTTTGAATAAATCAGACAGTGTTAAGACACTTAAACCCAATTTTGAGCCGATAAATCTTAAAAATTTTTGAATTATTTTTAAATTCAATATTTAAATTAAACCAAACTAACTTACGTTAGTTCTTAACTTGTGTTAATGAAACAAACTGATTTATTTAATTTTACTAAAATACCGTAAACTCTTGCCTATAACTCCAACGGAAAGTGATTGGGAAATCCAATTGGTCCCCATTAGAGTTATAGGCAAGAGTTTACGGTAATTAATAAATTCTTAAACTCTATCTAGAAATTTTTGATAAATTTAAACAAAACCGACAGATAAAAAATCTAATTAGTTAAAAATAAACGATTTTTTTAAGAATATTAAAAATTTTTTACCCTTGACATGCTTTGCATATAACAGAGACTCGGTAATCGAAAATTTTTTTTGCTCCTCTGTACAAATCCTTTAAAGAGACTCTTTAAATAATAAAAAAAATTGAAATAAAAGAACATCTTGATTTAAATCAACGAAAATTTACTTTAATGAAAAAACTAAATTTTTGGTATATTTTTTATCATGGTAAATTTCTTCATCATTTTGATCAACATAATGACCATAATAATTGTGACTAGTATAATTATCATAATTAAATTCTTCTTCTGTTTTATCATATTTTTCCTTAGTAGCCTCAAGACCATGCTCGTCGTAGTATTTTCGTTTAATCTGATTCGAGAGTATATCATAAGCAAATTTGATTTGATTGAATTTAAGAATACTCTCATCGTCTGTTTTCTTTGTATTATCCGGATGATTTTTTTCAGCTTGTTCGAAATATGCGATTATTATTTCATTTTCTTCACATGTCGAAGCGACGCCTAACAAATCGTACAATTTTGTATCTTTACTCATCTTTTTTTTTCTTTTAAATTTTTCGTTTGAAAAAATTAAAAAAAAAGAGCTCAGGTATTTTAAATTTTGCTACACTACGATAGTTAGCTACTCGTCAGAAAAGAAATTAAAAAAGCTTTTAAAAAGCTTTAAGGTCTCAATTTCAATTTGCCTTTGTTTGAGACAGATAAAAGAAAAAACTTTAAATTTCAATCATTTAGAAAAATGAATGATTAAAAAATTTAATTGATTAGTAAATTATTTTTTTACTATCAATTGTGAGCAAAATGGAAAAATTTATGCTTTTTAATAAAAAATGAGGTTTGTTTAGTTGAAAAAATTTTGGTTAACCATTCCTGAATTCATTCCGTACAAGTTTCTTGAGATAAATATTAACTAAAGTAACATGTCAATTTTATATCTTAAGGCCATAATTATAAAAATTTCTATCTAAATTAAAAATAAAAATCTTTCAACAAAAACCACGAAATTGGTTATGGAATCGAATTTTTTTTTTAATTTCGACTGTAAAAAAAATTCGAAAAACTTAAACAAAAAGGAAAAAATTTGAAACAAATGATGAAAAAAAATAAGCGAAACTAAAGTCCTCTTTGCGATTGACTGAGGTATAGTCAACGAGGCACCTAATTTCCAGCTCGACTGGAAGCAGACTCCAGTTTACTTCTAATTTCTTAGCCTCCCAGCCCCCTTTTTTTGGTCTTTTTGTCACCTTAACAATGGTTTATCATATATTTTAGACTTCGTTTGAGGTCTAGTGGCTTCTATTAGCAACCAATAGACTTATGAAAAGAGGGACGCCTCCCCTTCTTTTTGCACTATATTTGAATTACTTTACCTTGCAAATTATAATCCATCGGTGGTCGATTGCTTTCTTTTAGAGATCTTTTTGAATCGATTTGCTCCTATTCGCAAAAAAGCGACCCCCCCTGTTTGCTCTTTTTGCCATTTGTGCAATACTTTTTAAACCGACGTCGACCGCCTTAATCTAATGGGCCGTCGACCCCGGTTTTT
>NTPY01000627.1:520422-537700 GCA_002922825.1 Brachionus calyciflorus
TTCTAATTTCTTAGCCTCCCAACCCCCTTTTTTTAGTCTTTTTGTCACCTTAACAATGGTTTATCATATATTTTAGACTTCGTTTGAGGTCTATTGGCTTCTATTAGCAACCAATAGACTTATGAAAGGAGGGACGCCTCCCCTTCTTTTTGCTCTATATTCCCTATTTGAATTACTTTACCTTGCAAATTATAATCCAATGGTGGTCGATTGCTTTCTTTAAGAGATCTTTTTGAATCGATTTGCTCCTATTCGCAAAAAAGGGACCCCCTCTTTTTGGTCTTTTTGTCATATGTGCAATACTTTTTAAACCGACGTCGACCGCCTTAATCTAATGGGCCATCGACCCCGGTTTCTAACTCCTATGATTTTTAAAATTTAGTTAAAACTTCAAATAAATAATAGTGAAAATTTCTAAAATTGGCAGGTAACAAAGCACCAACGTTTTTCCTTAATTTTTTGAAAATTTCTTGAGAAAATTTTTTACTTGTCAAATCGACCAAAAAAAAATTTAAAAGTCAAGCAGATCTCAAGCAGACCTCAAACGGAGGCTAGAATACATGGAAAAGGATTGCTAAAGTGACAAAAAGACAAAAAAGAGGGGAGTGGGTAATATCTGAAAAGTCAAGCAGATCTCAAGCAGAGCGTCTTTTTAAAACATTTGAAATAAATTTTCAAACAGAGTTCAGCTGGAAATTTTTGCTCTGGTTGACTATAGATGTAAACTTCAGTATCTTTTTTATTATATTAAAATCGAATTTTACACCATCACCGCCAGCTTCGAGTTGGCAAAAGTACTTTTAAGTGCTTTGCAGAGCAATTTTTGTTGAAAAAAAAAATTAGAAAAAGAAAATTGACAAAAAATTTTAACTTGCCCTTACCAAACACTAACATCAATTTTTCAATTTTTTATTATAAATAAAAAAAAATTATTTTTACTTCAAAAACAAAAATGAAACATAAACAAGTAAAGAAAAAAAGACGCGAAAAGAAAAAGAGCATTTTTTTAAACAAAATTTGGTTTTTAAAAATTAAAAGAAATTACAATGGTGAAAAATTTAGAAGTTTTCTAAAATTAAAATACTTTTAATGTGTTTAATTATAACTTTAGTTAACTTTTTTACGAAAATTTACTAAGAAAAAATGAAAATTTACATTTTTTTTGAGTTTCAAATCAAAAAAAATAATTAAATTTTTAAAAAACATAAAAATTAATAAATATATTCACAAGTTGAATTACTGCTAAATTTCTTTTACGAAATTATTTTCATGTAATCATAAAAATTTATCAATATTTGTTCTGATTACAGTACAATCCGAAATAAAGTTAACGAAAACATAAACTATGTTTAAACAGAGCATACACAAAACCGACACAGAACCATTTTAAAATGTTTCTGTTTAGGTTTGGTTTTGTTTTGTGTATGTTCTGTATAAACAGAGTTTAAACAGGTCGTTAACTTTGTTTTGGATCGTACTGTACATTTTATCTGATTAAAATTTCAGTAATTTTTCATGTTTTTTAAAAATTTTGTTAAATTTTTTTAGATTTTTAATTTTAAGTAATTCTTCTAGAATTCATGTGAAAACTCAGTTGACATTACATTTTTAGAAGTTCCACTGTAATATGACTTTGTTTATGGTGGTTATGATTAAGAGAGAAAATCTTTGCAAAGATCAAATTTTGTTTTTTTATAAAACTTTATAAGATAAACATAAGTTGTTGCCAATATTTTAAAGAATATAAATTTTATTCACTGTTCTCTTTTAAAGTATAATCGAAGATAAAAAAAACTTATAATCAAGGAATTATATTATTCCGTTTTGTTTTCTATATCTCAGAAAACTTTTTTGACATTAATAAAAATTTTAAATAACTCATTTTAATTTTTAAGTTCACTGAAAATGATCCATTTACTTGTTAAACATTTCGAAAAATAAAAAAAGAAATTTTTTCTCTTATGAGATCATTTTCTCTAAATAATACCTTATTCCAAAATAAATAAGAAACTGTATACTTTTTATGATTGAAAATTGTCTCCTTTTTCGAAAACAAACCTTGATTTTTTCGCATATAAAAAGGACTTGAATGAAAGAGATGAAAATCATCAATTTGTTTTTGAATTTAAAATCAAAAAGAAAAAAGAAATGAATCCAGTTGTTGTTGTTCTATTGGCCATTATTGGTTTAATCAACGCTCAATGCAGTTATTATACCATTCAACCAGGTGATACTTATGATTCAATTGCTAGAAGATATGGAACTAGTATTACTGCCATTCAACAATCAAATCCAAGTCTAAATGCTAATAATTTACAAGTTGGTCAACAAGTTTGTGTACCAAATGGTTACAATACCTACAATGGTTACAATACATATAATGGTGCCTATCCAACTTTTAATTCATACAATCCATCATGCAACAATTATTACGTGAGAGCTGGTGACACTTGCGCTTCATTGTCACAAGGATCCATATCAACATTCTATCAAGTAAATCCAAATATTAATTGCAACAATTTACAAGTTGGTCAACCTATTTGTGTACCATGGGGTACTCAATCAGCTGCTGGTCCTTATTATCCAGCTTATGCTTGTAATGGCAGTAGAACATGGACTGTTCAACCAGGTGATACTTGTTGGTCTATTGCTCAACGATTTGGTTCATCAGTTGAAAATGTTCAATCATGTATTGGTGTAAATTGCTCAAATTTACAAGTTGGTCAAGTGATTAGATTTTAGACTTTGATTAAAAAAATAAAATTAAATTAAAAACTTTGCAATAAAATTTAAAATATATTTTTAGAAATTTGCTCTTCTTTACTTCTTATTCAAAAATAATTTTTCTAGTCCCGCTTGGGCTAAAAAAATTTTTTGAAAATATGACGCCATTTTAAATAAACACTGTCTTAAATTTTCCATCGATTTTTCTTACAATTAGTTTTACTTGGGAAACAAAAAATCTATTCTTAATTTGCGCATTCAAAATAATTATTGTTTTCTTAAATAATTAGCTATATCAAGCCGAGTCAATTAATCAATAAAATAACATCAAAATCAAACGAATTATTCAAAATCATGTAATGCATGGACTTATTTTAATATTCAAAATAAATCACTAACAAATACCAAAACCAAACAAAACCTAGTCGAAATTAATCTTTTATAATTATGGCTTAATCTAATACTTATGCATTCAGGGTTGATCAAATATTTTCACCTATTATAAAAAACATGTACAACAAAAAATTGATTAATATTTTTGAAAATACATTTGGCCAGAGTTCTAGCTTTTCATAAAAAAAAAAGATTTTCATGTTCTTCTAATTTTTGAATTGCTCCAAAGTATTACGACTCTCCACAAAATATGACAAATTTCTACCCTTTTCAGTCATATATCTTTAAACCGATCTGCGATTAGCAAAGTTTAAATTAAAAGAAAAATGTTGGTTATTCAATTATTCTCATTTGATAGTTCTTTAAATTGAACAAAATTAACTCGAATCATGAAAAATGTAAAAAAGAAATCTCTGAGTAATTTGAGCGGCTCAGAAAAATGGAGCGAAACGACACTATCTTGTTTTATAGTTCTTACCAAACTCTAAGATCAATTTTTCAAGTCCAAAATTAAGATTGAAATGCGTCGAACTTGCAATACTTTTTTTATAACATGGCAGAGGTCCATGTAGATGCGTGCGTTCGTTGTTAATTTCCAATATTTATCAAGTATTTTATTAGTAAAACGCAATCCGTATTAGTTTAGCTTTAAATAGAATACAATAAGCAAGCTCTTAAAAAACTTAAATAAATGAATTAAAATAGAGTTCTATCTAGTTTATTAAGAAAATAACAAATTTTTAATATAAATACAATTAAAATGATAAATGGAACAAAAAAAAAAAAACGAAACTCTTTTAAAATTTTGTTAATGGTTTCAACGCTCCAGCGGCACGTGCGTCTGATAAAAGTTTTTCGGCGAGACTTTCAGGTACTGTAACAGTCAACGTGTCATATTCAACATTATCTATCCAAAACAATAGAAGAAAATACAAACAATATTAGAAAAAAAATTTTTTTCGAAATTTAAAAGAAAAATATCAGTAAGTACCATTAAAATTTTGACATCCGTTTGTAGAATTGATTAGTTCTGCATAAAAGTCATCAGGTCGATCATAAGTTTTTGAACTTGCTTCCAATTTTAACTGTGATAATATACGAGAATTTTCTATTGGTAAATCTGTTATTCTATCTACTATTCGAATCTCTCCATGAGATGTGTCATTTATTTCGTATGTAGCAGGATCTACACGAAATATACCTTCTTCTATAACTTGACGCACAGCTACGGCTTTTGGCGTGTCATATTCGATTATAACATTTTTTGGTGAAGGTTGTTGTGGTGCTTGTTTTATTTTTTGAATTATAACCGGTCTTTCTGTTGTCTTATAAGGCAACCATTTTTCACTAAAATATTTAATTTATTAAAAAAGAAGTAAATAAATTACCGTAAAACCCCATTTATTTTCCCGGTATAAAGACGAAAATTTCGATTTTGTACCATGGTCCAATGGTGTTTTTGTATACACTTTTTGATAGAAAATTGTGACGGTAAAAATTATGTTTGTATCTTATACTATACTTTTTAGATTATTTTCAGTAATCAATTTTATTTTTTGTACCATGGAACAACTCACTTTTTATTCCATGGTACAAAAATAGAATTTTCAAAATCATAAAAATTATCTTATAAACATGTAACTATAAATTAAGATTTTTATTGTATTATAAATAAATACATAAGATAATTTAAAAAAAAAAAGGTGTTTTCTTCGGAAAAATTAGAGACTGCTAGTGATACAAAAATGATTTGTACCGTCATAGTTTACTATCAAAAAATGTATACAGACATACAATTGTTACATGGTACAAAACTGAGACCAACAATTTGTACCTGGTTTTAAAAATGGAGTTTTACGGTAAAATTTATTAAAAATATTTACTAAATAATAGGCCTTGGCTTTGCTGGTGGTGCTGGAACTCTTTCAATTATAACCTTTTATGATTTGAATTTCTATTTTAGTAAAATTTAAATAATTAAAATATAAAATAATTACTTGTCTTGGTGGTGGAGGTGGAGCCGGGACAGCTCTCTAAAAAAATTTAAAAAATTGAATTAGTTTTGATGAAGCAAATTAGCGAGCGTCACATTAGATGAAAAATTTGAAAAAACGAAAACTGAGCAAAAATCAAATCAAGTAGAATTTTTCTGAAAATCGATTGAAGTTTCTCTGACCTTAGACAGCAAATAATTTTTAATTTAAAATTTCAAACTACAGATATTTTTTTAACAAATACTCTAAATACCTACATATGATTAGTGCCCGAAATGGGCGCATCGAATATTTTTTCTTAAATATACAGTAATACCTTCCACCGCGATTCATTCCGTTATAATCCAAAATTTAGAATTATACGCGGCATAATACCCGTAAACATTCATTTTTTATCAAAAGACAAGTAAGAATCAAATTTAATTTTCTAATACAAAGTCAATTAAAAAATGATTCGAATTAGGAATAAAAAGTACAGTCTACTCTCGAATTTTCACGTTATCTCCGTAACGCAATTATCTAAATATAACTAGAAAAAATTCACTTTTTAATTTGTCTCAATTATCTTCAGGAATGGATGAAGAGATAAAAACGAGCGTAGACCGTATTTCTATTTCTTCAACTAGAAGAATAAAAAATTAATTCGAATTATCCTTCGAGTTTGGTTAAATACTGAACCCGTTTTTTTTATATTTAAAGAAAAATAAGTCAACGGTTTGTTTGAACATTTTCAAACATGTTTTCGAACAATGTTCGAGTAATGCTTGTTTCTGTACGAATAGTCTTCTGTTTTTGTCTATGTTTGAGTTAATTAAAATTCATTATTATTATTACGAGTTAAATGCCTATGACAAAACTCGAAATTTCGAATTTAAATGGTGCGTTTCTTTTCAAGGTAATACGATAGAAAAATTGTAAAAATTTCTTTTTCCATTCAATATTATAACTTTTTTTTTACCGTTAATTTCTAAAATACCATGTGACTCTCTTAATTTAATTTCTAAAATAATACTTCAATTATTTGTGGTTCATAAACCGGAGGTGGTGTAGGTGCACGTTCTCTGATAGTCAATGGAGGAGGAGTTGGTGCTTGAGGTGCTGTTTGTCTAAATAAAATTTTTTAGACTATTTTTTTTTTTTTTCTAAATTTTATTTTTTACAAACCTAATTATGATTGGTGGTTGTCTCGGAGGAGGTGATAATTGTTTTTCTCTAATTATTATCGGAGCTGGAGGCGGCGGAGTGGGGGGTTGTAAATAGCGAATATTTACTTGTTGCTTATAAACAACATTTTGACTATTAGGTTTAGTTATAATTATAGGATCAGCATCTTGATTAATTCCCGAAACTGATTCAACTAAAAAATTCGAACTTTGTCTATTTATACTGGTAGCACTTCCAGAGTATCCGTTTGATGCTATATTACCAACGTCATGTGAATGATTTCGACGTTGATAAGTATTTGCAGGACCAGCTTGGGATAATATTTCTTGAGCAAGTAGCTCATCATGAATCATATCCGATTTAAAACTATCATTTATAGGTAAATCATAATTATCTCCAGTTGCTTTATTTGGACTTGTAAAATTAGTCCCGCTGCTGTTGTAACCCGATGCCACGCCGCTTGAGTTAGAAGGACTTTTTATAGAATTTTTACCATCCATTTAATAAAATATTTTTTTTTTCCCTATAAAGGAAGAAATTTTTCTAAATTATGAAATTGAAAAAAAAATGCATTTTTGGGTTTGTTTTATCATTCGGAAAATTTTAAAAAAATATTTTCCAAAATAAAAAAATATTTTCTTAAAAACAAGAAGAAATTTTTTCTTTATTTTTGAATTTTGTTTTCAATCAGAGAGTTTTACTAAGTTTGTTCATTTTCAAAAATTCATGTCAATTAAAATCTAAAAAAAGAATTTTTTTCTCTTTCTCTCTCTCTCTCTTTCTTATCACTGAGATGCAAAAAATCTAAAGAAGAGAAAAAGATATACAAGAAACAAAACATAAATAAAATTAAGAAATTTTGTATTTGTAACACCCGTGTCAACCATTTGCTATTATCTATCTTGATTTTTTTTTTCTTTTTTTATAGTTTAAAAATATTAAGATATTTAGCAATAACAAATATAAAAGTTTTCTTCTTTATTTTGGTAATATCTAAACTGAACAAGTCTAATTTGGTAATATACAAAATTTGAAAAAAAAAAAAAATAAACACTTGTATTCATTCAAGTGTAACTTAAATGAAATTAAGGTAGCTTTTTTTATTTTTGATAAATTCAGCAGTTATCATTTTTTTTATCAATAATTCAGTTTATAAATTGAATAAGTTATTAACTTCTAATTATGGTAAAGAATTTTTTTGTTGTTGGGTCTTGAAAAATGTCAATCAAAAAATAAAATTTAAGAGAAATTTTGATAATTTAATTTTTTTTTTGTCATCAATGCGTCTTGCTAAACTCAAATACTCAAATGTCATCGAACGAAAAAGAATTGACTTGAAACATTCGATTTTTTTTCGTTTTTTTTTTCGAAATTTGAATGGATATTTAAAAAAAAAAGTTAATTAGATAGTTAATTAATGTTGTATTGAGACTTTATGTCGTTGCTTTTCAAGGCTCATTGAAAGCCTTTAGTAAAATTATTTTTTTTTAAATGTTAAATTAAATTTTCTTGATTACACCAAATCTTAAACTTAGAGTTCATTACAACACTTTTGTTTAAAAATTCTTAAAATAGTACAAGCACAAAAAGAAGCAGAAAAAACTCTTAAAATATTTTAATCAAATTCTCAATTGAACTTCTCAAGAAAAAAAATTGCGAAATCTTTCCGTTTATACATAATCGGAAAGGAAGTCTCATGAGAAATGTTTGGTTACCATGATATCATGAGATTTTGACATCGGTTACTTTCTTTCATCTAAAAATTGCACCGTATCCGTTCGGAAAGAGTGCAGCATTAATTTTTTAAAAACTATTTTCTTGGTTTTATCGAAATTTTTTGATATTGTAAAAAAAAATTTAAGAGTAGTGTCTTTAAAGAACCTTCGGAATCTAGATAAAATTATAATTCAAGTTTAATTTAAAAAAAAAACTTTTCCTAAATTTTTTTCTCAAGTTTAATCAGTAGACACGATGAAATTCGACAGAAAAAAATTAGGAAAAAGCCTGAGAATTTTCCAAAATTATTGCAAAATAATTATTTTTATTACATTTTGGCTTCCAAAGATCGGTGGCGCAAGGAAATTAAAAATGATGTGGTGGATTTACATTATTTATCTGTTTCGCTTGAAATTGAAAATATTTGTTTCTAAGGTTCGTGAAATTCAAAACTTTCGATCTCGATCTAAAATTTCTTGTCCTAGAAAAAAATTGCCTTTTCCATTAAATTAGTGATGGGACGATATTAAGTTTTTTAATATCGATATTATCGATTTATCGGAAAATCTATATCGATATTATCGATAAATATCGATTTAAAAATTTATTAAATAAAGGAAAAAAGAATTTAAATAGCAAATTTGAAAATTTTGAAAAATTCTTAACACAAATTAATGTTTTTAGCCTAAAATTTAAACTTAAATAATTTCGATAATGTCCTCATCGCTGCATGTTTTCAGTAAAAAGATATTTTTTTAAGAATAAAAATATGTAAAATTGGGCATTGTGAATTTTGGTACAAAAAAAACAGTACAAAAATAATCAAGCTTGAATATATAATTAAAAAAACATCTCTGCAAAGAAAAAAATATGCAACTTAGTGCAACTTCATAAGTTGCATCTTATAAAAGAGTCTGCAAAATCTCTGCATTCTGCAAAAAAAATAAAATTTGAAAAAATAATTTTTTTTAAATGTATGTTTTAATTAACAAGGTAACAAATAAAAACCAAATTATCAGATTAAAGGCTTTTAAAATGAAAAAGTAAGCTAAATAGTTTTATTCCATTATTAAGAAAATTTAGAAATAAAATAAACCTGATAAATTTATCTTTAATTAAAGTTTATTTATTCCTGCAGAATGCAGAGATTTTGCAGACTCTTTTATAAGATGCAACTTATGAAGTTGCACTAAGTTGCATATTTTTTTCTTTGCAGAGATGTTTTTTTAATTAATTATTCAAGCTTGATTATTTTTGTACTGTTTTTTTTGTACCAAAATTCACAATGCCGTAAAATTGATTTCGAATTTCTAAATTTAAATAGAGTCCTTTATTTTATTTTGAGAAAAAAAATACTAAAAAAGCGCTTTATTTTGGCTGACTATTAATAATAGGGTCTACCTAATCACCACACTCAAAAGCCATTTCAGCACATTCAAAAGACGTTTCAACACACTCGCTAAAACTTTGAAACACACTTCCTTATTATCACGCTTAAAAAACTTTTTAACACACCTTTCGCCATCAAGAAAATAGAAAAATAAAAAAAAAATAGAATTTTTAAAAATTTTTCTGGAAATTTTTTACTTAAAAACTTACAAACTCTTATAAAATTGATAGAAAAGACTTTCTAAGACAAATGAGAAACTAATTTCTGATTTTTCTTATTATAATAATCTAAATCGTGATGCTCAGTCGGAACACACAAAATTTTCTCTAATCCAATAAGATTAGTGAGTTTTTAACTTGAAGGTTAAACTATTTATTCCCAATAATAAGACCATTTATTGCCGTTCGAAACTGGTGTATATGAAAAACATAAGTTTAGTTTTTTGTTTAGAAAATTAGAAAAGATAAATTTCTGATGTGCTGAAAAGGTTTTGGAGTTTGATAATAAGGAAGTGTGTTTCAAAGTTTTAGCGAGTGTGTTGAAACGTCTTTTGAATGTGCTGAAATGATTTTTGAGTGTGCTGAAACAATTCTCCTTTAATAATATTGCTATTTAATTCACCTCCAAAATATCGATATTGTAAAAATCGATACGATAATATTCGATAACAGAAGTTGGCAACATAAAAATTTCAATCAGTTTTCAATTTTCTATTATTTTTAATTTTTTGCAAAAATGTTAATTTATTTAAATTTTGATGAAATTTAATATAAAAATTTTAAAAAAATTTTGCAAAAATTTAAATTTTTGCAAAAAAAAATAGAAAATTGAAAACTGATTGAAATTTTTATGTTGCCACAGAAGTTAGATAACTGCGACTGATCATATATCGATAAATATCGATATATCACTACATTAAATATTATTTTCATATATTTCGAAAAACAAACCTTATTCTTTTCTTCCTCTAAGTTAATAAAAATGATAAGTTGTTAGCAGTTTAGTATCGATATCCTTACTATTAATCATGAAGAAGTACTATGTGGAATTAAAAAAAAAAAAATTTTTCGGGTCGATCATTCAATGAAAAATTATTTGTCTTTAGATTTGGTTTATTCTTTTGTGTTCTATAACAGTTTTACCTACAAGTTTGAAATTTCATTAGAAAAGAGCGATGTTTCAAAATATTTTTTTGAAAAAAATATTTGAGTGTTATTTTTGCAATGAAGATGTATCAAAACTAAATATGCTTGATCTAAATAGCGTATTTAGTTAAAGTAAATTTTCCAAATAATTTAATTTTTAAAAAAAATTTAATTTTTTTTTTTAAATATTTGTTAAATCACTATAACTAAATACGCTCTTTAGTTTAGACAAGGAAAATTTTTAAAGACTTGTCTAATTTCCTGATAAAATCCCCAATCAAAATTAAGAATGAGATAAACGACCTTAAAAAAATAAAAATAAATTAAAAGATCCTTTGAATTTAAAAGCTGAAACATAGACCTTTAGATTATTCTGAATATTTAGAAAATTACTATAACAAAATACGCTACTTGGTTGAGATGAGTAAATTCTTTTGGCTATTTAGATCAAAATATTTTGTTTTGATTCACCTTCATTAAAAAAAAAACATTCAAATATTTTTTTAAAAAGTTTCAAAATATTTGAAATATTTTGAAACATCGCACTTTTCTAATGAAATTTCAAACTTGTAGGTAAAGTTGTTATAGAACACAAAAGAATAAACCATTTTAAAAATAAAATAGTTTCCCATAATACCGTTTCCTCATATTTATGTTAAACACTGTAAATATTTAAGGTGGAAAATTTGCTACATAAATGTGTATCACAAGTTAAATCTCATAAAAAGTTTTCTTCTCATTTATGAGCACTCATTTGCTCATGGATTCACTTTTAAGAGAAATTTTTTTCTCATAAATGTGGCCGTTAACTTATAATACACATATATGTAGAAAAATTTCCACCTAAAATATTTACAGTGAAGGTTCTTAACTGAGAAAATTCTGAACAAATATTGGGATTGATTTTTAAAATTTTTTTTATGAAAAAAATAAATTTTAGATATTTAATGGAATTTTAATAAATAAAAAAAGCGTAGACATCAGGGATGTGCATTAAGTATTAAGTACTTAAGCATTTAAAAACAAATTAAAATTAAGTAAATACTTAAGTTTGAAATTCGGAAAAAGAAGAAATTTTTTTATGTACTTAAGTAAAGCCTTAATTATTTAAATATTTAAGGTTACTTAAACTTAATTTATATTCAAAATTCAATTTAAAAAATATGAAACAAAATTAAAATAAATTTTATCAACACTGTAAAAAATAAAAGCGACTAAGACACCATTTTTAGGCGCTATAACTAGACGTCATCTTGGAGAGTTTTCAAGACGCTTTTAGGAGTCACTATGTTTAAGGGGCTTTTATTTAGTCATGTCTTAAATAAAAAACGTCTAAAATTAAAAGTGCCTAATTTAAAAGCGACTAGTTTTGAATTTTTCATTACAAAATTTCGATTTTTTTTTAAACATTACATTTTTTTTAGCCGTTTTTTAGTTAGACACCTTTTTCTTTAAAAACGACTAATTTTTTTGACGGCTAAAAAAAAGCATCCAGTTTTTCCAAAAAATTGTTAAAAAATTCCATTTTTAGACGCTTTTAAAATCTAGGCGCTTTTGAAAAGTGTCTTAGTCGCTTTTATTTTTTAGAGTGTATTATATGATCTATAAGTCGTAATGAAATTGAATACAATTTTAAATGCTTTACAATTTAGTGAAAATGACCGCTTTTTAAATAAAATAAAAGAAAGAGTCTTTATTTTACTATTCTAAAAAAATTCAAAGTTAAGAAAAACCTTTTTTGCTGGGTGCGAATTTTTTTTACTTTAAAATTTTTTTGTTGTTTTTTAAAAACACGAAAAAAAATGATCAGTCGCAGTTAACTTAAAAAACAAAGCCAAACCTTCTTTACTCGAACAAAATCCTCAGATCATTCTAACATTGAATATGAAAGACAGAAAATACACATTGATCTCAATGACTTCGATTTAATTTAATTTTCAAGATTTATTTTGCTTTTAATAAGTCAGATCTTAGAAGAATGTCTTGATCATTCATTAAAATCCCATTTTTTTAAAAATTTTTTTATTGAACTAACTAACGTTTAAGCTTACTAAGAGTTTTAAAAAACGGGAAAAGTTAAGTATTAAATAAGTATCGTGTGTAAAACTTAAATATTTACTTATGAAAATTTCAAAATCAGAATTTTAATTAGTATTTATTTAAAAAAAATTACAATTTTACTTAAGTTTTATTTTTTTGATTTAAGTACTTAAGGCACAAGCCTGGTAGACATGTCAAAATTGTTTTCTGTAATGAAAT
Source organism: Brachionus calyciflorus (assembly GCA_002922825.1). NCBI lineage: Eukaryota > Metazoa > Rotifera > Eurotatoria > Ploima > Brachionidae > Brachionus > Brachionus calyciflorus. Next base: position 533,208 of record NTPY01000627.1, read on the forward strand.
GTTACAAAAAATAGACCATACATATGGCAAGTTTTTTTTTTAATTAGATTTTTTTGATGCTTTATTTCATTAAAAAAAGGCCAAGGAATTGAAGTAATGCTATGAATGGATTATATCTTAAATCAATCTTCAATTCGTCCTTAAACTATATTTGAAAAATAAAATTGGTTTTCTATTTTGAATATTAAATTTTTAGTTTTTTTTTCTTTTTTAGAAGACAAGTTTTAATTATGTAAGAATGTATTCTATGCGAAATGCTAGCGATGTTAGCATTCTGTCTTCTAAAAATGAAAAAAAACAAAAATTTGAATTTTAAAAAGCATAAGTAAAATGTAACAAAAATCAAAATTTTGGTTAAATAAAAAATAGAAAACCAATTTTATTTTTCAAATATAGATTAAGGACATATTGAAGCGTGATTTAAGTAATAATTCATTCAAAATATCACTTCCATTCCTTGGCCTTTTTTGAATGAAATCAAGCATCAAAAAAATCTAATTAAAAAAAAAACTTGCCATATTGATATTTTCTAAAATACGTAAATTATTAGAAACAAAAGTAAAATTTGGTAAAAAAATCGGTTTTTTTTTTTTTTTATTTCTTTGACTTTTCAAAAATATAACATCCCATTTTTAGGATACCTTGGAAGATGAGGGTCAAAGTTGGAAAAATACGGTGTATTTAAATTAAAGGTCAAAATTCTAAAATCAAGATAGCGTTTTGAATTACTGATAGTATCGGAATCTTATCTAATATTCTAAAAAAAAACTGATAATTTTGATAATTTATTATTATTTAATTAAAACAATGAAAATTTTTAATGGAATTTTACAATTCTAAAAATTTTAACAAAAAAAAAGGAATATTTAACATATAAATTTTGACTGGTTTTTTGAAAAAAAAAGTTTCTTTTAAACTTTAACATGAAATTAAATCAAACAATTTAACTAAATCTTTACTTTTAATCAAATTATAATCAACTAAATTAACAAAATGTAAAATACAATTTTTAACAAGATCCTTTTTGACCAATTCATTCAAATTCTCCTTTAAAAATAACTCACACATTGCATAAACATTTGAATTAGCTATCAAATTAAACTTAGTACAATGCACATTCCACAAATACATTAGGCCCTTTTCACCTTCATTCACATCTTGAAATTCATTTAACATTATTATACTTTGTTCTTTGAGCCATTCGGGATCAACATCTGAGTCTTCGTCAGAGTCTACATGCTTAGGAATATTTGTCAACGAATGGTAATAAACTCTATTACTCGACTCTGTGGAATCATCAAAAAAATGGGCATGATACATGTTTAATAAATCAAGATCATTATTTTTACGTAATTTCTTAGCATACCAATTATTATACATAAAAAATATTGTTCCTGGTATGTGCTTGACAGGTCCTAAACAACTTTTCGAATATCCATTGAATTCGTTTAATTTAAAACTATTTAAACATCTCGAATATGAACCGTCAAAACATTCATCTAAATAAACATCTATTCTTTCTTTACTTAAATCCGAGCTCTCCTGAAAAATGAATCTCGGATGTGAATTTTTCATATGATCAATCAAAAATGTTAGACTTGTTTGATTTAAAAAACAAAATGGACATTTGTAATTATTCGAATAAGTTTCTAAATATTTTAAATCGTTTTGTTTAAAACGATACGTCAAACCATTTGATTTGGAATTATTATTTGGGATTTTTTCTGCGACATTTAGTTCTGTGATTTTTTGTATTGATTTTTGACGAGTTATTTTCGCCTTTTTTTCCAAGGTAAATGTTATAAAATTTAAATTTTTAAAATTATTTAACATGTCTTTGACTGATTGTGATATATAAAAAGGTTTATGTGTTGAATGGTTAATTAAATTTGTTTTAAAATTTGAAGAATTTGAGCTAGATTCGATAAAGTTTTTTAAAGAAAAACTTAAATAGAATTTTTGCTGATTATTCTCAATAAAGAAAAATATTGTTTTGATTGGAAATGAAGCTTCTATTTTATGCAATGAATTTATTTGGTAATTACCATGATTTCCAGTTAATTTAATACGGCAAATTGGAATAGAATTAATAGTGCTCTGTGTGTTTGAGATTAATTGTTCAAAATTATTTGTTTCTATGAATAATCCATAGACGTTTAAATAAATACTTGATGACTTTTTGTTATCGCTTGCCATTTCCAATTGAATCGAGTCTATTTTTATGCTAAAATCTTTCTGGTCCGATCGAGATTTTTTCCTATGCAATATGTCATTCAATTTAAGCCTTTTTTTACTTTTAAAAATAGAAAAATTTTTTTCAATAGAGGTTTAAGTGAACAAGATTTTATAAATTTAGATTATTTTTTTGTAATCTGTGATATCGATAATGGAAAATCCAGCTGGAAGTCAAAATAAAATTAATTATTAAATAATCAATTTTCTCATAGAAGTACACCTAACTTATGAGCTTTTTCAATCACAATGACACTTGTTGAAATTTCACAAACCTTACCATTAAGAAATCGAATTTCAAAAAGTATCTGAGTAAAAATGTATCTGAGAACTTAGGATGGTAAGAATTAAGTAAATGGCCTAAATATTAAATCAAAAATCGAAAAAAATTTAAATAATTGTATATTACCGTAATACCTTTTATTTGCAACGCCTTGAGTGATAATTCAAAATTTCATACTTAAAAGAAAAGCAGCAATAAACACAAAAATTACAATTATTTTTACATTTTTCTCAGAATTTGTCATTAAAACTCAAAATAAAAAGAAATTTTTTCAAAGGTAAGTCAAAAATTTCTTCGAATACTGCACTGCTATCAATTTTATGTCGTACCATAACCGTACTCTAACGTTCCGTATCATAGATTAAAATTCTTTTGACAAAAAATCTGCTTTTGAATTGCAAATAAAATTGATGATCAAAACATTAGATTTTCCTATATAAATCGATCGAAAAAAGATTTTTACATCCAAAAAAGTATTATTAAATCCAAAAATTAACATGAAATTATCCGAAATAGATGCAAGTTTTTCTGGAAAAATTTTTTAACAAACTATAAAACATGAAAAATCTATGTCTTAAAATTGGCTAACCAGGTCTACCCCTTTAACTTTTTGTCTATATACAGAGCTGGCAAAGGTTTTTTAAACACACATTTTTTACTTTCTAACACACAAAAAGATATCATGATAAAAAAATATTGAAATTTTAAGATCAAGTTAAAGAAAAATCTTAGGGAGATACTATCAACTATAATATTTACTAAACATTTTCTAACGCAAAATTATTTTCTCTAGAATAAATAAATTTTAAAAATAAAATCATACTCTTTTATATTTTTTCTCTTATTTGATTCCATGTATGATAAATTCCTGTTCAAAAATACCGGATTATATCGTAGTCTAAGTGCCATTAGAGTATATAATCTTACACATTCTAATTTGTACCAAAAAAAAGATAACTAAATAATTTCTCAAAAATTTTTTAATTAATAAAATTTACTTTGAAAATTAAATTTTTGTTCTTTATCTAGGAATTTACTACTGTGCCTTTGATCACGAGTAACAATTGAATCCAATACATCCTGGGTATTTAATTCACCATTTTGAATAGCCTGATTAGGCAATTTGTCTACAAAAATAGATCTTAAATGTCTCTTTTGGTCTTTTCGTTCTATACTCATGTCGTAATATTAAATGTGCATTTACTTTCGATTTCAAAATAAAACAACTTCATTTTTTTTTCTTTCTCTTACCTAATTGAAAGAAGAGAGAAAAAAAATTGCAAATTTCAAATTATCATAAAAAATTCACTTTAAATCTCGACTTCGGCATCTTCTTAAACAAAAATAATAAAAATAATGCATAAAATTTTTTTTTTTTTACAAGCTGTTCTTTATAAATTTTTTTTTTCTCTATTCAAAAAATAAAAATTTTCTATTTTATGGTAAGTCATTGACAATTAATTTTAGATATTTCAAGTAGTATAAGAAGCATGAGTATACCTGATGTCGATAATACTCCGACTCTAATACCCGATGACACTGACAACCCGGTTTATCTAAGAAATTTAATCAGTGATCTAAAACGAGCGCATTTAGCCGAGCTCAATGAATTAAGAGTAAACTTTAGATGTCATTTTTTTTTAAAAGAAATTTTAACAAAAAATATTAATTAATAATTGAAGAATCAATTAGACGAGGTACGCACTAGGGCAACCATAATTGAAACTACTAAACAAGACGAACTTGATGAGCTTAAATTTCGTCAAAAACAAGAGCTTGATTCTTTAAATCATATCATAAGTAAGAAATTTGAAATTTTTAGATGAATTTTTTTTATAGTTAAAGTGCAAGAAATTCAAAACCAAAGTGCTATCTGAATTTCATATTTTCGACTCAAAATTCGTAATCTACGTCCTAAAAAACCCCAGAAAAAATTTTTTTTTAGGGGGGGTAAAAAAAAAAAATTTTACACCCAGGG
>NTPY01000627.1:545627-557725 GCA_002922825.1 Brachionus calyciflorus
TTTAAGTAACTTGTAATTTTTTTCCTTAAACTGTACATAGGGTAAGTATTATAAAAAAAGTATTCTTCCTTACTCAAATATTTCCTAACCCAATCGTACTAGAATCGTACCGTACTACAGTACTAAACTTCATGTTGCCAATTTTAATTTAAAATTAAAGTGATTCACGGTTAACTCGACCACGCCGGAACAAACCAAAACTAAAAAAAAATTTTAAAAAAATTTTCACTTTATTTTAATGGTATATTAATAATTTGGAATTTAGATCGGCCAGTTTCATTTTTATTTTGGCAGTATTCTCAAGAGAAAAGTAAGAGTTAAACAATTAATCGAATGATATTTTATTTAGTTCTGAATCTTTTTTTTATCTCAATTCATATATCAACATAAATCTCTTTTTCAAAATTTTCGGTAACACTATAGTATTCCCCACGAAAATAATATTTTTTAGTTGCACCGATGGGCCTCCCACGTTATGTGACCAGCTGGTCACGTATTTGTTGACCAGTTCAATTTCGCTCATTTGGTGACCACCACTGGTCAAGTATTTATGACCAGTTCAATAAGCGACCAATTTATTTATATTTTTATAAAATCAATTGAATATGTGACCATGTTTACTCATTATGTGACCATTGTTAAAAAATTAAAATAAGATTTTTTAAACTAAATAATAAACTTGACTTTATGCAAAAGTCAAGCATTGGAACCAATAAGCGGCTTTTTTTACCCAATAAAATAAATTTCCCAAATAAATTTTTTTTGGGTTAAGGTGAATATGTGACCTATGTTAAAAGTAATTAAAAAATGTAATTTGATGAGATAAATCAGAATCCGTTGGAATTTTTGGGCTATCCTGGTTCTTGGTTTGAAAAATTTGAAATAAAGAATTCATTTTCAGTTGTAAAAAAATTTGGATAAGAGAATTCATTTTTGATTAATTTTTAAGAGTCAAAAAAATTTTTGATCAAATATTCTATGAACCATATTTATGGAAATAATTTCTTTCAAAGATTTAGATTTGTCTTTTAAATTATACTCTAAATTTAATTGAACATTCTTGTAATGTCGATTTCCAAGATTCTTAAAAAAATAACATGTAAAATGAACGTGCATATTAATATTATCAAGCTTGATACTTTGAAAAAAAACAAAATTTAAAATTGAAGACACCAAAGAAATAAAAAAAAAATAATTCTGATTAATTGAAGAATAAAATCAAATAATTATATGTTCTTTTGTTTATAAAATTAAAGAATACTTTTCTATGAATGTTAAATCAAATTCTTTTTAATTTGAAATTACCAATTATTGGAAATATGGATCTCCAACAACAAGTTTTATTTAGCCAGCAATCTATAAATTCGAGCATTTCATAAAAATATTTGTATATCTAAATTTTATTTCAAAGCTTAAATAAACTAGAAAATCTAAAATGGGTTGTGGACGATCAAGATACGCATATCCAGCTTATGCTGCTTTACCGGCTATTCCAGCTTATCCAGCTTCGCCTGCCATTCCAGCTTATTCAGCTATACCAGTTCTCCCAGCATATCCAGCTTGTGGTTATGGTACTTATGGTTACTATTAAAAAAAACATAATATTATAATTTCCAATTTTAATATCAAATTTATTTATTCTTAAAATGTCCGTATTATTTTTTTAAGTTTTTATCATTTTTTATTAAATTAAATCAACAAAAAAAGATTTTCCTTTTAATTTTACTTTCGCTAGCTTTATCTCATTTGTATCTCAAAAAAAATTTTAAGATTTATAAAGTTTTTTGAATACATCATTCGAAAAGCAAAAAGATTTTATAAAACTTGGTTAGATTAAAAAAATAATTTTTTAATTTTTTGAATGAGGACAAATTACTTGAATGGTCAGATGTATATTCGAGGCTGCCTAATCCGTATGAAACAGCCATAAACTTAACTTAATATTTTTTTATGAAAAACTCATACTCAGTCATAAATGTGGAAAATTTCATTTATCCCCTATATTCCTATCATATATATATTTTTGAGGTTAAATTTTGTGCAGAGCATTATAAGCTACAAGCTTTAAAAAAATATACATCAATAAAAAACTATCAAAAAACTGCTAAACTTCAAAAAAAATTAAAGACATGCGTGTAAAATTGTACGAACATATTAAAAGGGAGGTTGAACTAAATAAAACTAGATGATGTAGAACATTTGGTACTAAGAAAAAAATGATTAATTACAAAACATAAATGATGGAAGAGGCAGAGGTAGTGGTGGAGTTAGTGGTAGTGAAAGTATTAGAGATAGTGGTAGGGGTACTGGAAGAGGAAGGGGGAGGGAAATAGGAAGAAGATAAAGAAAAGAGGATAGTAAAATAATTGCTAAAACTCAAAATTATGAAACTAGATGTGGAACTCAAATAGAATTTATTTAAATTTTAATTTCCATTTTTTTGGTAAAAAATCAATCAATTTTTAAAAATAAACGATGCGCTTTTTATTTTTTTGACTTTTTATTTATCTTATATGTAATTAAAGACGTTTTTCAGCCATTAGTGCAAAGTAATAGTTAGTTCATTTTTATAAAGTAGTTTTTCATATAAGAAATATGAAAATATATATTTCTTTTGAAAGTATAAGAGACGTTTGAATTCTGAAATTTAAGATTAAAATTCAAGAAAGGATCTTGATTGAGTCATGTGGTATTAAAAAATTGGGAAATTTATTTAAAAAATAACTAATTTATAAGCAGCCAACAACAACAACAACAAAAGACATGCTAATCTAATAGACTTTAAAATTTACGAAACCCATATTTCATTCAAAAGACTCACATCCGGATTCAATTTATTAAACAATTCAAAATTGAATTCACCAGTCGTATCATCATAAAGTCGAATACATAGTTGATCAATAGCAACAATTGCCATAACTGTTTGAACATAAGACTCTATTAAATCATCTAAACCTAGACCCAAATGAGCAAAATCACTTTCATTTAGAACAAGCAATCTATCTTCGTCAACCACCCAGACATTCTTACTCAAAGTCGATGACAAATTAGTTCCTAAAATATCCCATGAAGACTCTCCATTTTTTAAATCACTCTTCAACGGTCTACGAGCTCGACGAAAATTAACAGAAACAGGACTAAATCCATTTTCATTAGAAATAACTAACATTCTAACATCAAATGCATAAATTTCATTATTTTTCCTATCAGGTAAAGTCCCTAAATGAAAATATTCACCAGATGACCAATTAAAATCACCACACAAACTTTGAACTACAAACTTTTCATAATTATGATCTAAACTCATAAATTCTTCTAATTCAAATTCATTTATAATTGTATAGACTCCTTGACCACTATTATCATAAGGTACCTTAATAACACATTTTTTATTCAAATTAACATCATTTTCAAATATGAAAGGAATTTCTTTTTTACTAACATTAATTAAACTATAAGGTTCTTTAATGTATAAATTAGTCGAATTTTTAATTTGTTCATTATTGAATAATTTATAAGCATAGGAAGCAATGTTTTTATTTCGACCACCAGCTAAGCATGTTATTATTGGATTGACTATTAAAGTTTTTGTATTTAATGGTATTTTTTTCCATGGTTGTTGGGTTATTAGACGAATACATGCTCGTATTGAATGCCATGTGGAATTTTCATCACGTAGAAACATGACACCATTGAGCCATTTAACATTGGTTGAATTGTCTAAATATTGAATCAACCAGACTTTTTCGTTACTCACTTCAGCCAAACAAGAACAATAACCGCTAGCTTCAAGTAAATTTTGATCATAAATAACAGCTAAATCTCCCAGGCTTGAATCACTTTTTTTAAAAATTCTATAAAAATTATCGACTAGCTTCCTATAAGATCCGAACTTGTCTTCTGGGTTAATTAAAGGTGTTGATTTGATACCTGAAGCACATGTATTCGATTCTATAAGAATCATTTGATTGTTACCATATTTGTCAATTACTTTGAATAAGTCACAACCACCCCATGTATAAAACTTACATTTGTAGTTTAGAATTTTTCTCAAGTATTCGATGTCGACAAAAGGTTTCAATCGAGAGTAACGAATTAATATTTGTTCGTTGTCTAAATTGAAAAAATTCGAGCCTATTTTAGACATAGGATATTTAAGAGCTTTCGAATAGAAATGATTCGATGGTTCGAATTCATTTTTTACCATGAAAATGGCATGATTTTTAGAGTTTTCGATTTTTTCGCTTAAAATGTTCATTTTCAAAAAAAAATTTTAAATCAAAAAATTTTTTTTTGCTCGAGATATAAATCAATTTCTTTTCCTAAGTTTAACTTAAAATATTCTCTAGTGGCAAGTTTTGTTTTTTATCAAGAAAAAAAAATGAAATTTTATCAAGAAATCATGTAAACTTTCATTTTTCTGATACTGCTGTTTTTGTTGTATAGGTTCATGTCTCTTAAGGAAGAAACTCAAACTTGTTTGTTTTAATTTTTGATTTTTGAAAAATGCTAATGTCTTAAATTTCCAAGTTTTCACTGATGTTATGAGATTATTCTCTAGTTAAAATCAGTTGATATTTTTCTAATAAAAAATAAATTGATTAATGCCCAAATTGAATTTTCAACTTAGCTGTAAATAGGTTCAATCAAATATACTGCACTTCATTAATTAAAAAAAAAATTATTATTGTTGAATGGAAAGGAAGATGAAAGTCAATTTTAATACCTAGGTCCAGTTAAATTTTTTCAATTTTCTTTTTATATAAGAATAATTAGAACTCCAAAAACTAAATTTCCCTCTTAATTTTTTTTAAATTTTAGGTGGATACATAAATGTGTCTATGGTTTCAGCACGCTTAAAAATTTGGCATACACACACTCAGTGAATCTTCATAAGACACTTACTGGAAATCACAAAGCTTTAAAAATGTTAGAGTAAAAATTGCATGTTTTAAAAAAAAACAATTCACATTGAGAGCGTGTAAAGCAGTTAAACTTAGATATGATTTTAGGAAAAAAGATCTATGCTTTAGGTTTTTTCAGTTTTCTAATATGATCTACAATAAGTTTATTAAAAAGATTCAGTTCTTGGTGACTATGTGATCAACTTTTCACAAGAAAATTTGACAAAGGGTATAAAAGGGACTTTGTCTTATTTCTGATAACCAAAATTCTGGGATTTATGTCCAATACCTCCTTACTTTTCAATTTTAGAAAAATTTTATATTTTATTATTTTAGACAACTCTACTCTCAGTTCATTTTATTAAAATTTAATTAAAAATTATGGCTAATTTTATGGTTAGGTTTCTTTGATAGGAATTATATTTTTATAAAAGAAAAATCTCATATCTTGATACTTTTATATCTGAGAAAAGGCGTATACTATAAAATAAGTAAAAATTTTTTACGTATTTTTACGTATCCCATCTCTGGTAAAAAACTAAAAGAGAATATTATTGTATTCCAGCTTAGTTAAGTTAGAACGTAGAATAGTTAAAATTAAGAATAAAAATCACATAGGTTTATAATTTTCTAAAATCGTAAAATAGTAAAATTTTCTAAAATAGTAACATATACAGTACAACGCTAAAATAAGTTAACGAGCTGTTCGAACATGTTTCAACACGTGTTCGAACATTTTCCAACATGTTTTCGAACAATGTTCGAGCAGTGTTTGTTTCTGTTCGAACAGTGTATGTTTCTGTTCGAAAAATTTCATGTTTTTGTTCGGGAAATGTTTGTTTCTGTTCGAACAGTGTTTGTTCCTGTTCGAACAGTGTTGTGTTTCTGCTCGAACAGTGTTGTGTTTCTGTTCGAACAGTGTTCTGTTTCTGTTCGTGTTTTCGTTAACTTATTTCAGCGTTGTACTGTATCAATTCTGGCATACAAATATGTGATATTTTTAGATTTAAAAATTTAAAAAAAAATTCTGATCCTCTTATGGTTAACTAAGTTCCATTTTAAATTTTCGTTTGCAAAAGTTTGGCCTGATTATAAAATGAAGTTTTAAACTGAAAATATTATAAAAGAATTTCACTTAATTTCAAAAAGAAACTACAAGAAATGATGTTACAGAATGCAATAAAAAAGATCACATTTTTTGTAATTTTTATTTTTAATCCAACTATTTAAATCAGGGATCTACTTGACCAACATACTTGCATTATTTACATACCATATAACTGAAAAAAATATACAAAAATCTGCTTAACTTAACATGCATAAAAATTGTTTTTTTGAGAATTCAAAAGAACATTTACTTTGCGTACAAGATTAAGTATGGTAAACTTCGTCAGTGACTTATTAAATATCGCCAGATATATTTTGGTCATTTGTTGGCATTAAGAGGTATTTTAGAAACAAAGTAATTTACAAATAAGCCTAAACGTTCGATTATTTCGATTAAAAAATTTTAAAATATTTATAAAATAACTTATAATTTTTTATATTGAATTTTATTAAGTATTTTTTAAAGTATAACAATGAATGTTGAACAGTCTTTAAAGTATATTTAAAAGTCGAGTATATTTATATGTAAGCGACTATGATAATAAGTCATGTGCGTTGAAATAGAAATAGGGTGCTATCTATATAGTGTTTTGAAGTTTTTTTGGAAATGCGCTATTAAAACTGAATTATCAGTATTACCCATAATAAGCCAAATAATGAGATGTATTTGAAACTAGAAGTTAACGCGCGGTATATTTACAATTTTTAATGAAAATTTTAGCAAAAAGTTTAATTTAAACTATAAAAAAAACAAAAAAAATTTTGAAATTCAATTAAGCATATGACTGAAAATTCAATTATACACTATAAATATTTTGAGTGTTTTATTTTGTTACAGGTGTTTATTTCACTTTATTCTAGTCTCCACTAAAATAAAGTGAGTCTAAAAGTTATGCTCTCCTTTTAAGTTATGATCTCATCACTTTTTTTTAGTTACTCCAATAATAAGTGATTTTATTATAATTTTTACAATCCTGAAATAATAGTTAAATTTTTTTTAATTGAATTGAATGTTTTAAAATTAATTTAATTAATAAATCAGAATTAAAAGAAACAATCAAGATTCATAGCTTATTTAAAACGACTAATTTAATATTTCAATATACAGGGGTAATTGCCAGATAGTAATCGACTCTTAGGAAATATGTATAGGATATAAAGTCACGCAAATGTGATTTGATATTCTTCTAGTCACTTGGAATCCAAAGGACAAATAAATTTACACGCGTTGTCACAATTTTATTTATTTTTAGTCACGCTTATTCACGATAGGACACCTTTAGTCACGCATTTTTCATCAAGTCACGTCATGTCACGCTAAAGGAACAAACTTATGACACATTATATTTATTTGTCCTTTGGATTCCAAGTGACTAGAAGAATATCAAATCACATTTGCGTGAATTTATATCCTATACATATTTCCTAAGAGTCGATTACTATCTGGCAATTACCCCTGTATCTTCAACAGTATAAAAAATAGAAAAGAATTGTTTTTCAAAAGACAATAATTAAATTATATAGCAGATATATTTTTGTTGAAGTTTTGACTCATATAAAGTTCTGCAACACTAACACTTATAACACTTGCAACACTTATTATGTTTTACGAATATTAACACTTAAATTATAATAATAACACTTAATTTTATTTCTTAGTAACACTTTATTTCTGATTCAAAATTCATTTCAAAGGGCGATCAAAATATAGATCTTTCTTAAAAAATTTCATTACAAGCTTAAACAATCTTAAGAATGATTTATCTTAATAAATTATTTATCTTTATTTTGAACTTAATCATAGTTTAGAATATTTGAAAAATTCAAATAAACCTTATAAAAAACTTTTAAAAAATTTTAAATTTCAATTCTTGGAGATTATTTTCTAAAACTTGTCTAAAACACTAAAAAGGCTTAATTTTTATTATTGCTTCAAACAATTACATTATTATCAGAATTACATTATTAAATTAAATCTATTTTTGATCAATAAAAACGATTAATTTTTTCATTTGTTAATATTATCATAATAATTTATGTCTGTTAGAACAAAAAAATCAAAAATGCAAAATAAGTGTTACTAAGTGTTATTATTATAATTTAAGTGTTACTATTCGTAAAACATAATAAGTGTTGCAAGTGTTATAAGTGTTAGTGTTGCAGAACTTTATATGAGTGAAGTTTTGTATAAATTTTTTAAACAGAACATAAACAAATTTTACATTCTTATTATTATAGGTACTAAATTTGATTTTTATGCACATTAATGTGATTTTGAAAAAAAAATTTTAAAAATAGTTCAATAATGTGCATTTCATACTAGATTAACTCACAATAGGACGTATATCTCAAAAATGTGATTTTATAATCAATTCTTTGTGAAGTAAAAATCAGAAAAATGTGCATTTTGATCTCGAAATTAGAAAATATTTATTTTATAAACAAATATATAAAATTTCTTTTTTTTTATAACATGGGACGACTGGAAAAAATCTTCGCCATGTTAAAAGATTTGAATACGAGGTCCATCACTTTCTCTCTGAATAAAATTAATCAATTAAAGGAACAAAACTTCAAATTTCTCTTTCCGAGAATTTTTTAGTTGAATTTTAATTTACCGCATTTTTTAGTAGAAATTGGTATGTTTCATTTAAATTTTTTTATAAAGTTCGCGTTTTTAGTTAAAAAAAGAGAAAAATTTGCTTAGAATAAAATTGGTGGTTTCGATTAGTAAGAGTTTTTAAGTTTGAAGTTAAAATTTATTAGTTATTTGGTCAAAGTGTCTTCATTTAGAAAAAAATAATTGTGAGGTATTCTAATATAAATTTATAAAGAACTCAACTTTTTACCATATTCCTGACCCATGTTAATTTTTCATAATTTTCAATCTAAAATATATAAACTATGGTCCACCAAAATTTGCGAAATCAATGACCTGAAATACCGTGAGCGATTATATGCAAAAAGTAAGTAAATAAAGGACATATATAGGTAAAAAGTTTATTTTTAATAAAAAAAAATTAAATGGTCTTTTTGGTCTTTCCAAAATATATTCTAACTTTCCACCTCATATATGCGGCGCTTTTAAAAACAGGCTATAATTATAATTAAAAATATTATTTTACATGAGAAACAATTATAGAAATAATTCTCTAAAAAATAGACAACTGAAGAATATCCTTTTCTAGAAAAATCCACTTAGTTTAGTTTGAAATACATTAAGTGAATTTGAATGAAGAAATATTATTATAAACAGGAAACTAATACAGAGACTTGAATTTTTCGTTTTTTAAATCTGACGGTTTGCGTTACATTAGAACCAATGTAAAAACATGCGAACAATTCGATTATAACTATTTTTCATCATTTTAAATTTTTACCATATTCGTAAGGAGTTTATTGAGAAAAAAAATTAATTAATTTTTAATTTTTAGTCCTCTCTATTGTTTATATAGCCTATAAAGAACCTTCTGAATCTATATAAATACTCGACAAAACAAATAAAAGGAAAAAAGTCTGAGAATTTCTAAACTTGACCTAAAAAAATTTTGTAAAATATTTTCAACTTACAGTTAGAATACGTTAAGAATATGGTTAGGTACGATCAAAATCGGGACGGTACTTTATCGGATCAAAGGCACAATTTTAATTGTTTAAAAGAAATACTGATAAATTATTAAAATTAAGTTTTAACCGAGGAATAAATTATTGTCAGGGTTTTTTTAAGCAAAATGAAGTGTAAAGGGTAACCCAAAATTTGAAGTTAAATTAGACCATAACAAAGAGGGATCGTTTTTTGAAAAACCATCTTTTCTTTAGTATATTTTAGAACTTCGTATATTTTAGAAAAGTTATTGATCTAATTTAAAAAATACAGTGGTTGTCATCCTCATCATCATCATCGGCCGGGCTTTTTAGGCTCGGTAATCAATTTTGGTTGTAATAAAAGTGTAAAGTCAACCGTAACCTTTGTGTAACCGTTAACGTCAACGTCACCGTAATGATCACCGTAACCCTCACAGTAACCGTAAGCGTCACCGTAAATTAACTGCATTTCTATCAATTTTATGACGTAGCGTACCAGCATACAGTAAACTACCGTGCCAACATATTAAACTTTGATTAGAAATTAAAGCTAAATGAGAAAAACATTTTGTGAAAACACAATAAAAAATTCAGAAAATTATTTATTTTTTTATTTGGCAAATTTTTTTGCTGAAATAATTACAAAATCTCATTTTCCATATAAAATTTCAACAATATTTACGGTTACGGTTACACTTAGTTTACGGTTGACGTTACTATTTTATTTCAACCACTGTAAGGTAAAAAGAAAATAAAAATTTTTAATTTGAATACAAAAAAAAAGTGTAATTTGCTTAATAATCGGTAAAAGAGTTTACAGGTTAAAAGAGAGACCACTAATGCTAAATAAAAGATTACGGAAAAGGATTACCGGCATATTCTCAATATAACGTTTTCTAATATTAAATATAGAAATCGATATTTGTTTAGTATTAAGATTTTTTTTTATCTTTTTTGTGATTTAAGCTTAGTAAAAAATCTGATGATTATTGACCACCAAATTTAAAAAAAATTTTAGTTTGTTACAAGTTTTAAGTGTTAACAAGATTTTTGTGCGCATCTTTAGATGAGACAGCAATAAAAACCAATGCAGCATAAATACAGACTATTTAAGAAAGTAATATCTAAAAAAAGTTGGACATGTTTTTTACATTATTTTAGGTCCGCTTTCGATTGCAACAGACATTAGAGCAGTAGGTAAGACCCTATCCGGTCCACGAGGACCCCCCTATCAGGCGTAATTTTTAATTTTTAACGGGTAAAAAAATTTTCGATAATGATTTTGACCTTTTATAGGTTATCAAGGACGCTGAATACGAATATAGAAAAATTATCAAATGAAAATGTTTAGTTTTTAATTTTAAATCCTTCAAAAATTAGTTTTTTACGTTATTTAACTCGAGATAATTATAACTTTTGAACAAAAAATTTTTATGATTTCATTTTTATATCATTTTGTAGAAAATTAAATTTGGAGAAAAATGTTGGAGATTCTTTTTTCCTTTTGGTTTTATTTTCTTATAAAAATTCGTTTTTATCTAAAATTCTTAAAACAAATCGATATTATTTACGATATATTAGGAATAAATCAACATAAACTAATTTATTTTGATGAAAATTACTCCAAAAATTAAAAATCAAAGTTTAGGTTCAAGAAAATTAAAAAATTCAAATAAAAAAATGTGACGTAGCTGCTATAATTCAACAACAGAAATCCTCAAAACAGGTAGAAAATATTCTAAAACCCTTTTTAATGTTTTTTTAGGAAAAAAATTCCAATTTTTAAATTTAAATATCGATTTTATCGTTATAACAACTGTCATTTCATTTAAGTGTACCTGGAATTGAATATATGGCAACTTTTATATTATTTTACATTTCAAAAATTTTTAATTGCGTTATTATATTTTTTTACAATTCACTTTAATGTTAAATTTTAAAATTGAATTACGCAATTCATTTACAAAAATTAAAATAGAAAATAAAAGTTGCCATATGAATATTAAAAATTAGATAGTTTTTCTGAAAATGGGAAGAAAGGTTTACAGAAATCCTCAAAACACGAGAAAATATTCTAAAAACCCTTTTTATTGTTTTTTTAAGCCTTTCTTCCCATTTCCAGAAAAACTATCTAATTTTTAATATTCATATATTCAATTCCAGGTACACTTAAATGAAATGACATTTGTTATAACGATATAATCGATATTTAGATTTAAAAATTGGAATTTTTTTCCTTAAAAAACATTAGTCTGTATTTATGCTGCATTGCTCTAAATAATTCATCTTATTGAGCTTAATTTGATTTGAAATAATACCTAAATACTTGAAAGAAGAGAATTTTGAACAAGGGGAGGTTAGGAGTGGATTCCCCTCCTTGTTATTATCTTATTCTTTTATTTATTTTATTCTTATATTTGTATTAAACTTTCCTTCATATTGAGTTTTTAGCGCAATATTTTTGAAAAAAAAATTATAATTAGCTTTTTAAAATTACAATAT
>NTPY01000627.1:558010-592369 GCA_002922825.1 Brachionus calyciflorus
AAAATGTTCATGAATGGTATTAAAAATGTAATAATAAAATTTTCAGCAACCAATCATAAATGGAGTAAACTAGAAAAAGCATCAAGATGATTGAGCTTTATTTTAAAATCTTTATTTGAAAAATTTACTTTAAATACGAGAGAGTTTTCTAGTAAAGATAGATCATAACAATATACGATTTAGGAAAATTCTCGAATAGTTATTTGATATTGTATTTATTTAATTTTTTTTAAAAAACTTTTTAAATAATTCTAATCATCTTTAATATCAAACCTCTTGATAAGTTACGACTAGTTATGGACGCTTAAAAGAACGTAACATGTAAATATTACTTTAGTTTTAAAAAAAACAATTTATTTAATCAACTTTCTTTCACTAAAAGTCCTTTTAGTTATACGCTATGAAAGGCCAATCCAATCGTATAATATATGGGAGCAGCGATTAACATATAAATTAATTTTTTTTTTAGATAAATTAAATAACAATAAAATCGCCTTTTTAAAAAAAAAAGAGTACATGAGTTTGACTGAATTTAGTTGTTTCAGCTTAGTCTATCAAAAGCTAAAAAAAGCTTTAAATAAAATATTTATTTACAAAGCTCAAACGAATTTCGCCGTTTATTTTTGGAATTTCATTTTAATTTTTGAATGTTTCGACATTTAGAGATAGTTTCAAACTGTGGAAAATTTTTTTTTTACTTTTAATGACATTTTCAAATTGACTAAGTATACGACTAATGAAATAGGGCTATTTTGCGCAAAATTATGGTATTAATTCGGAATATTTTCGATTTAAAATCATGTAATCGGTGAAGGTTTTATTTTTAATTTAATTTTTTTAAAGAAGTGATTTCATAAAATCTGCAGTCTACCTTAAAATAATTTTGTTGTTGACCAGCATTGAGGTTAAGATGTTTGGATTATTTTTAAAGTATTGTTATCAAGATCCGCAAGCATTATATATGATGTGACATGAATATTAATTATAAAATTTCAATCTTTTGTATACTAGAGTGTTATTGTATATAAACGGCGAAATTCGTTTGACCTTTGTGAAAAAATATTTTATTTTAAGCTTTTTTTAGCTTATGATAGACTAAGCTGAAACAACTAAATTCAGTCAAACTCATGTAATCTTTTTTTTTTAAAAAGGCGATTTTATTTAAACTTTTTTTTTTAATTTAAAAATCATTGAAATTGAAGATATATGATTGATTTATTATAGTATAATTAAGTATAATTCTTCGTAATCAGCTAAGAAGTCAATTCTTAAAAAACATCAGAATAAAAAAAAAATTGTTAAGTATAGAAAATATTTAAAATAATATAATAAATTTATTTAAAATAATCTCGAATTAGATAGTTAAGAAAAAGACTATATCAACTTATTTTGGGCCAAGTAACTAGAATAAATGAGTTTTTTTTATTATTAAAAAAATGGTCAAACTCATGTAAAATCAAAGATGTTTAGATCAAACAGTAACTAGATGAGAGATTTGAAATATGATGAATTTATTCATGACTAGTATTGGAGAGTATTTATATTAACAATATTTTTTTTTGTTTAAAATTTATTATTTAAGTTTTATTTTACATCATAAAAAAATTCATCTAATCAATAAATTATAAAAATAAAAATTTTTCTCAGATTTGAGTTTGTTTCTATTCGTTTTTATAAAAGTTTCCAATTTGTTTAACTTTGAAACAATTGATTTTCATTAAATTATTGAGGAGTGGTCTAATCTAAACACCCAAGTCAGGTGCACAACTAGAGACCCATCCCGATATTTAAAAAAATAAAATTTGAAAATCGGTTGAGGCACTCATGAGTAAATGCGATTACAATCTTTTTTTCGGTAAAGTAACTAGAATACATGATTTTTTTTATTATAAAAAAGACGGTCAAACTCATGTAACAAGCTTAATCAAATAAAAACTCTTGAATCAGTTCATCGAATAAAGAAACTCCTTTTCCAAATTTTACGTAAAATTACGTAATTTTAAGTCGATTTGCGTAAAATTACATATCCTTACTTTTATTAAATTGACGTAAGCTTACGTAAAATTACGGAAAATGATGTATTATTACCCGTTCTTCACTTTTTGTAAAATAACTTAATATCTTTTAAAGTTCTAAATACTGCGAAAGGAAAAATTTCGAGAACAAAAATAATAGAGAATTTAAAATGAAAAATAAACAAAATCAGCCGCAGGACAAAATTAATAAAAAGAAAAATAAACGAAGTGAAATAATATGTAGAAGGTGCAAAAGAAAAGGTAATTTTGAAAATAATTGTTAAGCTTATTTTTACAAAGTTGATTTGTTGAAAACTTATAAAGAATCCGAAGAAGAAATATAGGTTGTAAATCTAGAAAATCCAGGACATAAAAACATTTCTACAGTATAAGGGTTCTTTGAAAATAAACCACTAAAAATTGGTTTAGATTGTAGCGCAACTAATTCTGTCATGAACCACATGACAGAATTAAAGAAAAATATCAGAATAACTAAAAGCGATTCAAAAATTAGAACTGGCAATTGGTAAGTAAGCTAAATTAGTGGCTTTACTAAAGTTTTAGATGTCTTATTGAATTTCTTGTTTTTGATGATGACGATCATTATGTAATTTTAGGATTAGACTTTTAAAAAAATGGAAGGCGAAATATTCCCATCTCGAGGTATACTTGAATTCATAATTAATAAATGTGAAGATGATGAAAATAACGCAGGAAACGATACGGCAATACAGTCAAAGCTCGGTTAAATCACTCTTCACTTATTTCAAGATTCAGTTATATCAACTAATAGTTTCAGAATGAACGGGAACTTATCCATTTTGAACAACAGGATGTTGATCTTAAAATAAACTATAGCCCTGGTAAACACATCTTAACGCAGATCCTTTAAGCAGATCAGTTCTAAATTTTATAATAAACAACGAAACAATGATAATAAATCTGAATAATACGAAAACCAAATTCTCTATGAATTAATCACAACTGGCAAAAAACGATGTGATGTCTCAAAAACAAGAGTTTTAAAGCTAAAAAACATGGCATTATGATGTTAAAAAAATCTTTTATTTTGAATAGTTGAAAACCCGAAGATCGTAATATCCGGACCTAGTTAATCCGGAATCCTCGTTTTTTCGGCATGATTCCTAATTACCAGTTACATTTAGTACAATATAATTTTAACTCGAAAATCTGGCATTTTTGATAAACCGGCATAAAAACACTCCACCAATCGAGCCTTATTAACGAGGTTTGACTGTATAAATAAAGCGCATTCTTTTGTAAATTTTCAAGCTGAGTCAACATATAACAGAATAAAAGACGAACATACGTAACTGGCATGGAATAATGAATAACATTTATCATTTTGTATAACAATGAACACTCTGCCAAAGGAACAAAAAAATGCATTTCTGAATATCACCCGGCCCAAGCAAAAAAATATCAAAAATATTCACAAGGGTTGCAATAGACTAAATATAAGGTCTGGACGAAACTGATGATAGCTACATTTAAATACTAGTATAAATATAGAATTTTTAACTAACCTTCCACGTTATCGAGTTTAGTGAATCATATTTTAAAAAAGTTAAAAAATTAAACATATATATATTTTTTATTCAATTAATTATCTTAGATATAATTCTTTATTAAGTTTATTTTAATCAAAAAATTTAACTTTACCAGGAAATTCCCAGGATCTTGTTTAAAAAATTTAACATATTTTTCTAATAATAAGATTCTTTTTTGTTAAAAATTGATTTAAATTCAGGAAAAAACGGAATTACAGTTAATTTTTAAAAATAAAAAAATTTAATCTAATGAAATTCCGATTAAAATTTAAAAAAAAAACGGAATTTCATTTGATTAAATTTTTTTATTTATTCAAAAATTAAATGAAATTCCGTATTTTTTTAACTTTTAATCAATTATTAACACAAAAGAATTTAAAATTGGAATTAACGATGTCTGGCACCTATTTTAAATATATGTTGTAATTTTTTTCGAGAACAAAAAAATTTTACAAATTTAAAATTGAACGATCTTAATAAAATAAAAATGAATGTTTCAGAATCTATTCAAATAATAAAATCGGCCACACAAGCATCATTAGATCTATTATTTTACGCAAGTATAACTCTAATTCCCATCGGCTTTGTTCTCAACTTATTATCATTGGTAATCTTTAGTAGAAAAAAATTTCGTTCACTAAGAATCGGTATAATTTATCGTGCAATTACAATTGCTGATCTAGTTGCTATTCTATTTTGTTTTTTGATTTATTTTTCACCAACAATAAACAATGATCTTCAAATAGCATCAGACATTTCATGTAAACTTTTAAATCTTTTTATGAGAACTTGTGCACAGTCATCTTCTTGGATTAATCTATTACTTACAATTGATCGTTTTTTATTAATTAAATATTCATCTAAAAAATTCAAGTTGTTTCATAATGAAACTTTACTTCCACTCATAATAGTTGGTATTTTTATATTCATCGCAATGGCAAATTCTTCAGTCTTATGGTTTAATGTGATAGAGAGACAATCTTTTAATCAAACAACAAAAATTTGTATGGGTAGTCAAACAGCTTTATTTTTTAGAGACTTAATGGCAATTTTATTTCGAACAGTTTTACCATTTATTCTCATATTTATACTAAACACAATCTTAATAAAAGCATTTGTTGAACAAAAACAAAAAGTTTCAGCACAAAAAACTATGAGAAAAGAAATGATTTTTGCTTTTTCTATAATTATTATGAATAGTTTTTATTTTGTGAATTTAATACCAATTGGTGTTAGTTTGATTTTCTATAACATTTATCAAAATGATCCGGTAAAGTTTTCTATAGTAACTTTTTATTCGTTTTTAGCCATGTATATTACTGCTTTGAACAATTGCTTTCCGTTTATTATAAATTTAATATTTAATAAAATTTTCTATCGTGAATTTTTCGACTTTCTTGGCATATGGTTTCCAAAAGCTTATCTAAATAAGAGTTCACTCGAAAATTCAAAAAAATCAGCAGCTCAAAGTTCTACAGCCAAACAAACAACAAAATAAAAATGATTTATTTAATTTTTTTCGTGTCTTGTTTTGTTTAGATGTTTTCAATTACCGTTTCCGCACGATTAGGACTCTCAGCGAAATGACTTAAATTGGATTTAGCTCTAAAGTCCTTGTCAAACGGATACATTATTTTTTTTTGAAATAAATTTATTTAATCGTCATCTAATTTTTTTTAAGATCTTATAATTTGATAAGATCGTAACTTTTAGAACGTTTTTCAAGTCTAGATGTTTAAAGTCTAGAAACTAAAACTCATTCCCTGGAGTCAAAATGCATTTTTGAATTGAAGGGATAATTTTCTCGAAGACTAGAGTTCCAAGACTCAAGTGATTTACAAATAAATTTATCAATCAAATGTGAGAATCTTGTAAAAGAATGTTAACTTATTACAAAACATTAACTTTTTTAATTTAATTTAGCTTTTATTATCAATGTAGACGCTTAAACTTACAACGTTTTTACGTTTCAACAAACTGGTATTAACATTTAATGAGGTAACACTGGATTTTTAATGATTTCTTCGTTGAAATAATAAAAGATCCGCAATTTATTTAACATAGATGTGTTAATCCAAATGTCAATTATCCCGCATGAACCTAGATATGCATTATAATGCATAAAAATCCATTCATCTAATCAATAAATTATAAAACTATCAAAATATACATTTTTTTCTCAGATTTGAGTCAATTTTTATTGGTTTTTATATAATTTTCCTAATTAATTAGTTTTGATACAATTGATTTTCATCAAATTTTGAAGATAGTAGTAGTCAATATGTTCAAGTCAGGTCCACAACTATACACCTTTCCCGATATTTAAAAAAAAAATTTGAAAATCGGTTGATGAAGTCTTGAGTAAATGCGATTACAAACTTATTTTCGGTAAAGTAAGTAGAATACATGAATTTTTTTTTATTAAAAAGCTGGTCAAACTCGAAAAAAATATGTCACCGCAAATTGGCAATTTTTCTTTTTGAAATATTAAATCTTTCTCACAGTAACGCTCACGCCTTTTATTCGAAGCAAGTATATTTTTATATACGACCGAAATAGACCATTAAAATAAATTTTCGACCAACTCATGTTAATTTATTTTAGATGAGGCATGAGGATGAGGTAAATAACTTTCTCAAACACGCGGAAAAAATGGTAAATAATATGAACTCAGTGATAACTAGACACAAACTAAAACTCTCCGATAACTATACTGAATGCTTATCGAAGTAAAACTTATCATAGCATACTTCAACACTCAAAATTTTTTTTTTTCTAAGAGAACATCAAGTCATCTTTAAAAATAAAATATAAGTTTCCAGTTTATTCTTTTAAGATATTTTTGCAAAAATATTCAAAATAACTTAAGGCAACGGTCTTGATTAATGAAAAAATTAGAGAAAAATTTTTGACGTTTTTTAATTTTCACGCTCAAATGAACACATGAATACAAAAAAGAACATTCGCAAAAAAAACGTGCCTTAAAAAATTTTAAAACCAAATAAAAAAAAATTGTTTAAAATGGCTATTGGGTCAAAATCGATCATTGATTTTACTCTAAATCAATTATACTAATTAACCATTCACTAATAGAAATTTAAAAAGCATTTATAGCACACGAATAAAATGATAAATATCTTTTTCATTTTTTCTTCTAGAAATCTCTTTAATTACTATTAAAATAAATGCAGCGTAATTATTTTTCCCAAGGTGTACTCTTAATTACTATAAAAGGCACTTGAAATATTTTAATTTGTAAGTAAAAAAAAAATAAATAAAATAAATTTTTTCCATAAAAAAATGTCTGAATCAAAATTCAATTATACAACGACTGCATTTGAAGTTATTGGCGGCGTTGATTTATCTGGTTATGAAATAATTGTAACGGGTGCATCATCCGGAATTGGAATAGAGACATGTAGAGCATTTGCTCAAGCGGGTGCGAGAGTAATTTTAGCTGCTAGAGACTTAGAAAAACTAGAATCTGTTGCCGATGATATTAAACAGTACACTGGTAATGAAAAAATTGAGATTGAAAAATTAGAGTTGGACTCTTTGGAAAGTATAAATGAATTTGTTAAGCGATACCTAGACAAAAAGAGGCCTTTACATATTTTAGTGAACAACGCTGGTGTTATGGCATGTCCACAAATTTATACAAAAGATGGTTTTGAACTTCAATTCGGTACGAATCACATGGGTCATTTTGCATTGACTTTAGGGCTTTTACCAGCTTTGAAACAAGGTGCTGAAGAAAGTGGAAGAAAATCAAGAGTTATATCTGTGTCTTGTCTAGCTCATATATTTTCCGATATTGATTTGGATGATTTAAATTATAAACAAAGAGATTATGATCCATGGGTAGCTTATAGTCAGTCAAAAACAGCAAATATTTTATTTTCTGTAGCTTTGACTAAATATTATTCAAATCAAGGAGTAGTTTCGAATTCGGTAATGCCCGGTGCTATTTATACATCAATACAAAGACACTTAACACATCAAGACAAAATAAAAATGATTATTATAGATGAAAATGGAAATCCGAATCCGAATTTTAAATCTGTTGAACAAGGTGCTAGTACGAGTGTATGGGCGGCTGTAGCAACTGAATTAGAAGGCAAAGGAGGTTTGTATTTGGAAAATTGTGGCTATTCAGAATTGAAAGAGTCGCGCGAAGAAGCCTTCAAATGTTTTCAAGGTTATGTAAAATATGCAGTCGATGAAGAAAACGCTGTAAAATTATGGAATTTATCATGTGAATGGATAAAAAATCCACCAAAAAATTGAAAAATTTACTTTGTTAATTTTTTTTTGCTGAGGCTTAATTTTATTTATGTAGTCGATTAATCTAATTTTTTTTATCAATAAAGTATTTTTTTATCAATTTAATATAACCCTAATCTCGCGAATTATGCGAAATTTTTTTCGGAAATACTTTTTATTTCGACATAAAACTAAAATTTTGGTTTTATTATATTACTAAAGTTACTAAAAATGTGTATTTGATGCTTGCTGGATGAATATTTTATTTAAAAATTTTCAAAACTGAAAAACAAAATTATTTTACTATTAGATTCCATTAAATTACCCAGGGCAAGTGAACTGCTAGGATGTTATGGGTGTTACCTAAAAACCGATGATGTCCCATAAATTTGAAAAAATGGCTTTTTGATTAATAATTTTAGAGCTTGTTAGCTATATCAAAAACCAGAAAAAAAAATTCACTAAAAACTACAAGGACCAATATGTGGCCTTACCTAAAATACTTGATATCAGTATAAACTTTGAGTTTTTTTAAAAAGGCACTTTTGATATTAAAATGCTATGCGAAAATTTACAAAATATCATATGAAACTATTATCACATATTTCTTTCATTGGTTACATAATAAATTTTTTAGGAATATAATATTTTTTTATTACATTAATTTTTGTTTTTAATTGTAAAATTGTTCTATGTAACGTAAAACGTCAAACGTAACTTTTGACAGTAAGTGTAACCAATCTTAATTTATTTTCAATTTTAAGTTATTTGGGCTATGATTACAACTACGGTCAAAAGTTACGTTTGACGTTAAATTTTTATTTGAACAACTGCACTGTTAAAAAAAGGCTGTAAATTTTTTTAGTATTGACAACCTATTTTCTCTTTTCATGTATAAATACCTTCCAACCTTTAAGTTGTCAATTCTAAAGTTGTAAATTCCAATTTTCAACCTCTTTTATTAACAGTGTGTATTTCTGGATCATGTCGTATTTTCGTGTTCACGAAATGGGTGACAACTAGAAAATAAAAATTTTTCATATTAAAAAAACATCCACGTGACAGTTTCAAATTTATTTATGCATCTTTTGTTCACCAAATCGGTGAACCATTGTGCACTTCTTAAGGCAAAAAAGCACAAAAATTAGAAGTTTTTCAATCATAAAGATCTTTTAAATATCAAATTAATTTCGATTTTTAATAAATTTTATGTTCACAAAATTTTATCATTTTTTTTAATTTTCGAAAATTTGTTAACTAAATTAATGGTGAACAATGTCGCGCACAAAGTCGACATGACCCGTATTTCTCACGTGTTTAAATCAACAGAAACCATAAATGTAAAATATAATTCTAGTCTTCTAAAGTATTTAGGCTTTATAATTTTCAATTTATAAAGTTTGGCGCAAAAAATTAATTGACTATAAATGAATTTATAGAAGAATAATTCACTTTTAGATATTTGTACAAAAAGAGAGATAATTTTATTTTTTCATTTTTCAGGTATTATTCTTACATAAGATCTCAAAAAATCTTAGCATGCAAAATTAAAATTAAATTTAAAAAATTTTGTATTTTTTTTCATAACAAAAATAAGCTACTATAACCCTTGAAATTATTATAAACCATTTCACAACTAACTTCTTTATTTCAGAAAAAAATTGAATTTAAATTCGAAACAAACTAAATAAATAGAAAAAAAGAGAAAAGAACAAAAAAAATTAAGTTTCTTTTTTTGTCTAGAAAAGCAAACCATGAGTACCGAAATTGAAATAGAGCTTCCTGATTTTATAGAACTTAGAGAATCAACTATTTTACTTAACGATTTAGGCGCCTATTCTCGAACTACTTTGCAGCCTAGTTTGTTCATCGGTACTTATAAGGGTAAAATAAGAAATTCTGTACAGTCTAATGAGGATCTTTCTTATATTTGGACCGTAAATAAAAATCATATTTTTTTTTAAATAAAATTTCCCATTGTAAAATGTCTAATTTGATTAAGATTTTAAACACTAAAAAAACACCAATGTTTTACATAGACGCTACTGATCCAAGAGACAGTAATTGGTTAAGATTTGTACGTGCTTCGGATGACTTTAAAAAGCAAAACATAGTTTGTCTTCAACAAGATCAAAAAATAAATTATTATACTCTCAAAGTATTTTTTTTTTTGTGAAAAAAATTTTTAATTTAAAATTTTTTTTTTTAATTTGAAAGGAAATAAAACCTGGTGATGAACTAGTTTACTTTTCACCACATGATAATTATAAAAAAGCAAAATTGAGTAAGTTTTGAAAATTTTGAAAAATTTTAAAAAATTTAATTTTTTACTTTTTCGAAGCAAATTATGAAATTGTTTTTAATGCATCGAGCGAAAATTCCTCTGATAATTTAAATGAGGAGAGTAAGGATTCGTTTAATACGCCAACTATATCAGATGAGGAAATAGACAAATCGAAAATTTCAATTAAAACAAAGACAACTAGGTCTAGAAACGGCAAAAAATTTTATTCAAGTTCGACGTCGACTTCAGGCTCATCGTCAAACACAATTTTACCAACGAACGTACGCATATGGACATGTCAAATGTGTAAAAAACAATTTGATCAACGTATATTGTTAAATCGACACGATTGTATCGATTTGAAGCTTAGGATCTTCAAAAAAAAGAAAGAATTACGAAAAAAGAAATTAAAGGATTTACATTGGAAGCGTAAAATAGATCAAAGCTATATAGAAACAACTAATTTTACGCATCTTTTCAATAATATAGCAGACAATTTAAGCTTTTGTGTTGATGGTACTAAACAAGATTTGAAATCTTATTCACAAGAAGTTAAGGATTATTTGAATAGTATGATCAATAAGCAATTAAATCAAGTTGTTTTCAGGAAATAAACTACCTTCTTTTATTTAAATATGTTTAAAAAAAATTTTTTTGTCTTTTTAATTCAATTTTTGTCTTGTTGTTAATTTCATAAATTTTAATAATTAATTTAATAAAAGTCTTAAAAAAAAAAATTTTTTTTTTTTAAATTGTTTTGATGCAAATCGAATTAATAATAGTTAGCATTAAAATTTCACCTTGGTTTTATTTATTTATTAAAATTTCAAGTCCGCATGGTTCTAAAAAGATTTCAAATATTTTCCTTGCTACTTTAAATCTGTAAGAAACTTTTTTTCAAATTTAATGGGCTCAATTTTTAAATTCAAAATTTAACGCTAGAAGCACCAAACATTTAATTTCGACGTTTCAGGAAAGTATTTCAAGTGGTATCTCAAAATTGGAATAAATCTTTACCGCCCATAAAACTAAAATCTGAAATAAATTATTTCAGGTATTTCATTAAAAAATAACCTCCAAAAATTTCTGCCGTCCCGTGTTTTTTTTCTTGAAATTAACATTTCGATTTCGATGAATATGGTAAAAAGCTAGGGATTTAATGAGTTATTTGGTCATCAAAAGAGCATAATCGATGATTTAAGTGTTTTTTTAAATTTTTGCTTTACCTGTAAATTAGAGAAAATGCTTAAAAATTATGTGAAATTTGGCCGTAAAAACTCCGAAAAATTACAATTATATTGATAATTGTGTAAAGAAATATAATCGAAAAAAAAATGAACTCTAAACTCTAGAAATTTTCCCATTTTTCCAAATAGAGAAAATCTTCATATTCTTGCACATTATCAATAAAAAATTGAAAAACTTTAAATGGAAAAAAAATTTATAAAAAACGAAAGAATCGATTTATTATTCTATTTAGTTGAAACCCACTTTGCATCATTCAAAAAACTCTATTGAATTCGTCTCCCAAAATTTGATCGTCCCGTGTTTTTCGATTTCTACGAGTATTTATTTGAAGGAAGAAGCTTTGGTCATTGAATTCATCAATAAAAGGATCGAAAAAAAATATAATCAATGATTTAAGGATTTAGGGTGTTTGTAAAACTAAAAAATTAGCATTCACAACCTAAAATTTTTTTTTGTTGTAAGAACTAATTTATTGGTTATTACTTATTGATTCATTACACTAATTATATAATTCTTTAGTTAAATTTTTTTATTTAAATAAATTTTAAATACTTAAAAAATTGATCAAAATTAATAATAAATTAAAAATTACAATCATGCTGATTAATTTGTAACGTGACGTGATCTGATTTCCGATGACTTTATGTCTAGTTTTAATCAAAGTTCTTGTTCATCCGAATTCAACTGAACGTTCAGAAATGTTCAAATCCTTTCAAATATTTTCAAATCTTTTCTGACCTTTTTAAATCTTTTCAGACCTATTCATACATTCTCAGAACCTTTCATAAGTTTTCTTGACCATTTCAAAAACTTCAATTGCATTTAAAAATATTCTCTGCATTAAAAATTATCTTTTAAAATTATTAAAATATTTTTTTTCTTTTAAAATAAATTTTTTATTTTTTTATTCTTTTCCCAGCCTAAAATCACTCAAAATTGCTAATTTTTCACTTAATATTTTAGTCTGTGCCAGCTATTACAGTGATTTAATTCTAAAATATATTTCAAAATTTCAGATAAACTTTTTTAATCAAAACTGGAGAAAAGAAAATTAAGGAATTTCATTCGTCATGGAAAAAAAAAATTATGAGTCGAAAACCGTGATTTAATAAGGTTCTAAATGAATTTTTAGCACTATTACCAAGTGAATTTTAAGCTTCAAAAAAGTGGGTAGTCCAACTTCAATTTTGTACATGTAACATGTCCTACTTTCAAGTTATTAGGATATCCTATTTTCATATATAAAAAGATTGTGAACTTTAAAAAATTATTAAAAATAGTGCGCAAACATTTTAAAACTAGACATTAAGTAAAGTTTAATTTAAAATAAAAAAAAGAATCCCAAAATAGACTGAAAATTCAATTTCCGTAATTTTAAATGAGTGATTAATTTTTTCTAAATTATTTATCAAGTATATCGTTAGTAAAAAAAAAAGAGTTTATATTTCAAAACCATAAATGAATATTATAGATTAATACTAATCATTTATACATGATTGCAAGGGTTGCACTCGTGCAAATATTGAAAAAAAGTATAAATATAAATTTATAAGAAAAAATTTTAGCAAACTTTTTTTTCTCCTTTTTCACTATACCAATATATGTACATGTGCAACAAAAAAATTAATATGAATAGAGAAAAAAAAACTATATACTAATAAAAATCATAATAATTAATTAATTGCGATTTTTTTTTAAAGAAAAAATAAGAAAACTCATCTAAAAAAAAAGACTGTAACTCTTTTGAAAATTGTTTCTTTGTTGAGAATACTTAAGAAAAAAAAATCAAACAATCCGATCCTAAAAGACAAAAGCTCAAAAACAACTATTTCTAAATATTTTAAGCTTTATTGATTTGACAAACTAAAATGGATGTGGATAATTCAGATTTGGATATGATTATGGGTCGTTTTCGTACTATGAACACAAACGATAAAGACCATTTAATAAATGAGTTTAAACGCTTGTCAAATACACAATTGAGTACTGAGGGTTGTTGCTTTTATTTAGATTTAGCTGAATGGAATTTAAATTCAGCATTGTGGGCTTATTATGAGTATGAAACGGCAGCTGCGGCTGCTGCTCAAACGAGTTCTTATGCGAATAATCATCATCAAATTTCGTCCATTAGTAATTCGCATGAATTGCCAGAAATGCAATTTTTGTGTGATATTACCATAGGTGAAGGTGAATCTGTGGCGCCAAATACAAATTTTGTTAAAACTTGGCGAATTAAAAATACAGGTGCGTTTTTAGTTTGTTTTTTAAATTTTTTCAGTCTTCAATTTTGTTATTAGACAAATTTAAGTTTTGACAAAATAGAGTCTATATATCTAGACATATCATTATTAAAACTTAAGTTTTAATGGTTATTAAAAATCTTAAGAGTTTTATGAAATTTAAACAAATTTTGGCGATTTCTGTTGGAAATTGTATTGTTTGAGTTACTTTTTTCAAAGTATTAATTCAAGATAACAAATTTAAAAGGCAATCGACGAATTTGGTTTCTTTCAAAAAAAATTCCATCAATTAAAGCATTAAATTTTTATCTACACTGTAAAAAATAAAAGCGACTAAGACACTTTTCAAAAGCGCCTAGATTTTAAAAGCGTCTAAAAATTGAATTTTTAAACAATTTTTTGGAAAAACTAGACACTTTTTTTTAGCCGTCAAAAAAATTAGTTGTTTTTAAAGAAAAAGGTGTCTAACTAAAAAACGGCTAAAAAAAAGTGTCTTGTTTTAAATAAAAATCGAAATTTTGCAATGAAAAATTAGGCACTTTTAATTTTAGACGTTTTTTTTTAAGACATGACTAAATAAAAGCGCCTTAAAAATAGTGACTACTTAAAGCGCCTTGAAAACTCTCCGAGATGACGTCTAGTTGTAGCGCCTAAAAATGTTGTCTTAGTCGCTTTTATTTTTTACAGTGTATACAATATTTTGCTTAAGAAAATAAAGTGATTGTCTAAGCAAATGTTTCGTAGCTGCTTAACAGTCTCAAAAAGTTTTCGAGCTTTCAAAAAAATGACAAAAAAAATAATTATGAACAGTTTAAGCAGATACGAATAATTGCTAACAAGCGTAATTTTTAGTAAAATTAGGTTTAAAATTTCAAAATTTTTTAAAATTCAACATTATACGATTAAAATTAATCAAATAAAATAAAAATGAAAAATTTTTAATTTGGAGAAACTTTATTAACAATTCGCGACGTTTCGGTAAAACGAAGTTACCATTATCAAGCTGTTAATTTATCTAAAAGGAAATAAAAGGAAAAAACAAGGAAAATTTGAAAATAAAATTAAAAATAAAAATAATAGAAAAAAATTATAATATTTCAAATTTGAAACGTAAAATTATTAGTGGGGTATTTTTGCAATTTTATGTAATTGCAAAATTAAAAATTTTTCAAAATTTTTTCCCGGGAAAAAAAAGACTTAAAGATAAAAATGTAAAATAAATTTTAGCCCTAGACACAGTAAAAAAGACCGAAATTTACCTTATTTTCATTAGATTTTTTCCAGAAAATAATTATTTTCAATACATTTCAATCTTTAAAGTTTTTTTTTCGAAAAAATTTTGAAAATTTTTTTTTTTACCAAATTTTATCAAAAATAAAGTTTTTTAAATTACTTAATTTGACGTAAAATGTGGTAGAATATCATAAATTTACCATAATTTACGTAAAATATGGTGAATTAATTGTATGATTGCATCATTGTATATGCGTAAGTCAAAATTTTATCATGATATTTTTGTAATATTTTTTATTAATTTAGACTCACTCGTTATAAAATAGTAAGGTACACTAAATCATCAACGTTAGTTTAAGTATGAGTGTTTTTGAGCCTTAATAAATCATGTCTATTATGATAAAAATATTCCAAAAATATTTCAAATTATAGAGTAAAACATGCTTTGAAAAATTTGGTTTTTATCTTGAACAAGTTGGATCATAATAAGAAAAAAAAAGATTACTAAAGTTTTAGAACACTTGTTTTCAAATGACAAAACTCCATGGCTTTAAAGTCGGAAATGGCTTTTTTATTATGTATTTAAATTTTTATTCAGAAAATTTTCGAAATCGTTTTTAATAGAGGAACAAAATTTAAAGATACTAATATTAAAGAATTGGGACATCTTAAATTTACTTTAGATGATTTTTGGGTCTTCATTTTACTAAATATAGAGACAGTTATTAATCAATAAAGAAATCAATTATTAGAAATAAACCCTCTTTTAGAATTTGAAAATAAGATTTATGAAATCCGAAAAAAACTAACCGAACCCGGTCGTACTCGTACTAAAAAATTCAAATAAATTTTTTTTATGAGTACGGGTACTGGTGCCTTCATGGATTATTTTAGTTTAAAAACAAATTTTTTAACTTTGTTTCTGTATAAGATGAAAGAAAAGCCTTCCGACCTGTACAAAGTAAATAATTTCTTACTTACTTAGCTGTAAAATACAACCCAAAACATTTAAAGTGAAATTTTGAAAATGTCGACCTTTAAAAGATTATCATGTCTTTTTTACCTTATGAATATGCAATTTTTTTGTAAAAAGTTTCAATTAATTTTTTTAATTTTTAAAGGAAATAACAGATGGCCGGAAGGTTGTCAACTTAGATACGTAAATGGATATAATTTTACTCCAGCCACTCTAACATCTCCATCCTCACCAACCACAACAAATACATCATTTAACGTCGAAATTGATCAATCTATAGCTATAGATCTTAAAGAGCTTGCGCCTCAAGAGACAATGGATGTAAGCATAAGTCTAAAGTCACCACAACAATGTGGTATTTACCAATGTCAATATAGAACATATACAAGATACAATCAACCATTCGGTGATCCTATATGGCTTTTACTTAATGTCGAAGAAGGCGGTCTACTCGGTTGTATCCAACAATTAAATAATGTAAATATGTTCAGCAATAACCATAACAATCAAATTAATAGACATGTTAATAATTCTGTGAATAGTTTTCTAAATCAATCGACAAATAATACCGAAAATTTTAGTCATGTGTCAACTGGTGATCCAAATCTGAACAAACCAAACATGTTTCGCTTAGATTCGAATTCGAATTATTTACCGGAAACGAGTCAAAGCAATGCAAGCAATCAATTTAATAATTCGGAAGAAGAGAAAAGGCCTGACTTTTACGATGATATGTTCAGTTAAAATTTAATATAAACTCAGTCAAAAAATTGTTTTTTCGTTTTTTTTTTGTCGAGATCCTTTAGAATTATTAAGTTTGTATTTATTTTTTTTTTGTGAGAAAGAATTTTTTTAATAAAGAAAAAAAAATGTTTAAATTTATCAAGTCTTTTTTTTTTGTTCTGTTTTTTTTAAACTTTATTTAAAACGAAACTAAATAAATCACTATTTGTTATTTTAGCATTAAGAAAAAAAATATTTTAATTACAATTTTATAATATCATTTTTTTAATTATATTTTTATTTTTTTTTTAATTTATAAAAAAAATTTATAAAATTAAGTTTTTTCTACGCTTTTTAATAAAGCCTTTTAAAAATTACTTTATTAAAATTTACGATAAACGATTCTAATTATATAGAAGGATTTTACAAAATTTGGGTCTATTCCATTATGTGACCAGACCTATTCACCTCAATTATGTGACCAGTACTGGCCACCTATTTTTTAAGCTGTAATCGGTGAGAAACAAAAAAAAGTTTGTAAATTTCAAAAAAATTATGTGACCAGTTGATTTTTTATCTGACCAGGTAATTATTTTTGTGGCCAAAAGTTTTTTTATGTGACCAGTTTTTTAAAAAAATTTTAGAAAAAAAAACAAAAATCAAACCAAACATAAAAACTTTTAATGTTATTCAATCTTTTCTTGTTTTATTGGTCTTTATTACTCACTGATAAAAATTGTTTCTAAATAATGCCGAAGTACACCGCAATAAAGCGCCTGGAACATTATCTTACTCTTCAATAATGTTCCAGGTACATAATCTGGGATAGTGTCAAATTAAGGGTTTCGAAAGAACATGGACTATAACTGAAACTGTACCGGATATTTTATTACTATTTTATTATTTACTGTACCGGATTAAAAAAAATAATAAAAATTAAAATTATTTCGCTAAAATAAATTAAAATCGAATAAAAATATTTATATACACAAGTTATTATTCACTTATTTCATTTGATTCATTTTCTAGCTCATTAATTTCTTCAAATAAATCGTTTGAATTGCTCTCATTAATATTATCATCGTCAAGATATTTGTGCATTAACTTGAGCAATCTACTAGGCCATAATGTTCAAAACTATTTTTAATCAAGTTTTCATCGAATTCGCCCCATATTTCTGAAACCCAGTTGATAATATTCGCATAACTAGGATATCTCATATTACCATCATATCTTTTTTTAGGGACCAGTAAAAATAAATTTTAATTTTGAAATTTAATCTGGCATAAAATTTAGTCTTCATGTAATATACCATGGTTTAAAAAAACTAAAAATTTGGCTCTTTTTAGGAGTCTGGACCATGGTCCAAAATATGGAGACTATTATTAGAATATTTTTACCGTGGCTTTATTGCGGTGCACTAAGGTATCTAGATAATTAACAGGGCTTCAATAATATTAAATGTAATGATAAGTAGCGACATAAGCTACACTTTTGAGATAAAATCACTACCAAGGTAATATTTTCTAAGGGAATTTACTTAAAAATTTAATTTTTTCTTTTTATATCTTGATCTTTTTTTTGATAATTAATTTGCTCGAAAAACTAAAAATTAAAATAGCTGAATTTAAGCTGGATTGTCCTTTACTTTATTTAAATGCAATTCAATTATTGTGTCATCTAACCGTATTAACCGTAAGTACTTTCAGTATCTAAATCACCCCATTCACCACGACTCTAATCAAACTTTTCGATAAAATTAATCTTAGGTGTTTAAGCAAATCATTAAATTTTAGCTAAGCTTAAGATTTTTAGTTATTAGAAATTTTAAATGTTGATGCTTGAATCCTTATATCTTTAAAATTTTTCAGGTTATTGTTTAATTGAAGTTAAAATAAAATAAATTAAAAATTGAAAAATTAATTGTTTTAGTAAAAAAATTTTGCTTTAAGAGTTTTTTATGGACTTGGCATATTCAACTGGAGATTAAATGCAACAAGGTACATCGAAATTTTGAATAGTAATCTGATTGAATCGATGCAGAAGCTGCGCTAAAACCA
This sequence comes from Brachionus calyciflorus, assembly GCA_002922825.1. Lineage (NCBI taxonomy): Eukaryota > Metazoa > Rotifera > Eurotatoria > Ploima > Brachionidae > Brachionus > Brachionus calyciflorus. Next base: position 576,624 of record NTPY01000627.1, read on the forward strand.
ACCATTCATATTTCAGCAAGAAATGTACCGAGACATAGAGCCAAAAAAGTAGTCGAATGTCTAAAGTGACCACCTAACAGTCCAGCTTTAAACTGCATTAAAAACTTGTGGAGTTTCTTAGACAGAGAGCTTGCAAAAGTAGGACCACGATTCCTGGAAAAATTGAAAAGAATTTTGCGAGAAATCTTAGAAAAAGTGCCTAAAAGTATAACCGAGAACTTGTTTGACTCAATGCCAAGAAGAATAAATCAATGCTTGAAAAATAAAGGGCTACACTCAAAATATTTAAATTGTAATTTTTTTGATTATCATTCAGATTGATAATCAATCTCTTTTTTTAATAACGAAATTCATCGAATTCTTACTTTTTGCTGAATTAAAGAAAAACTCATATTCAAAAAATATTTATTTTTAATCAAAATTTACATTTTTTAACCAACTATTATATAAATTTAAGTTGAGAATTTAAATCGCACTTGTCTGCTTTAAAAAGATTATTGCTTATGTCTAATTCTTGCAAACTAACTATTTCATTCAAGACATAGTCCTCAATCGATTTAATTCTATTATCCGACAAGTCTAAGACCTTTAGATTTTCACATCGCCTAAAAATTCCATTATCTAGGCTTTCAATTCGATTCTTACGTAGATATAAATTTTCCAAATTTTCCATAAGAAAACTATTTAAATGAGTCAAATAATTATTCGATAAACTTAAGGTTTTGAGAGAAGATGATTGACTAATTCCAAATATTTCGATTAAATTTTCCGATAAGATTAATGTGTCTAGATTCGATAGACATTTTAAATAATTTAAATTCTGTATAGATTTAATTTGATTTGAAAATAAATTCAATTCTTTTAAATTAATTAAAAATTTTAAATCCGAAAAATTTAAAACTTTAATTAAATTTTGCCTTAAGTTCAAATATTTTAGATTTTCCAATCCAATTAAAATTTCAGGCTCTACTTTTTCGATTAAATTATTTGCTATATTGAGTATTTGTAACTTTTTTTGAAATTTAAATACTTCGGGTTTGATTGATTTTATTTTATTTGAATTTAAATGAAGCTGCTCGAGTTTAGAACATTTATTCAGATTAAAATCTATTGAATGTATTTGATTATTACTTAGATATAAGAATCTGAGTTCGAAAAGATGAATAAAAACTTCATTTTCTATTACACAAATTTTGTTATCGCTTAAATCGAGTTCGGTTAAATTGAATAAATTTGAAAAAATTTGACTTGATAAAATTTCCAAATTATTATTTGATAAAATTAAATCTTTTAAATTTTGAAAATTATGATTTAGATATAAATTGTTAAGCCTGTTATTACCAAGATTTAATTCTTCCAAATTTCCAAGCGTAAAACATAGTCGTAAATTTAAATTTTGTATATAATTGTTTGATAAATCTAAATATTTAACTTTATTTCGATATAAATCAAAAATATTTACACAAATTTTATCCAATTTTCTATTTGAAAAATCAATTAGAGTCACTTCATGCAAGAAGTTACGATTTATCTCCAAATAATTTGAGCTTTTTGAATCAATATTCTGTAGTACTAGATTTATTAATACATTCTTCTAAAATTAAAAATTCAAATTAAAATATTTATTTTTTGTAGCAATTTTTTAGCAAAAATTTTTTAATAAAAATTTTAAAAATTAAAAGAGCTTTTTATTTAATGATTACTTGGTTCAAAATTTTGATTGTAAATTTATTACCAATATTCTCCCTAAAAAAAATTTAATTTTTTTTAATTTTAGCTGTTTTATAATGTAGACAATCGATCAGAATTTAGATTATATTAAATGCTAAGAAATGAGACCGCCGTTTTAAGGTCTTAATTTAGCAATTTTTCAAGGGAAATAATTTTTTTCACTATCAAAAAATCTGATATGCATAATGAAAACTTAAAAAAGACAAAACGCTAAAAAAGGACTAAATGCCCTTGAAAGTTAGCAATTTGTTAGAATCAAAATTGTATGAATTTACATTAGGTACACTCATTTGAAAAATAATTTTAACTTAACACTAGAAAGCCCGATTTTTTTTAATACCTTTAAGAACCAAACGGTTTTTTTAACCCTTAAATCTTTTAAACAGTTTCATTTTTTGAAATTTTTTTATGAAATAAATTATTTTTACTTATTTAGGCTAATATTAAACCTTACAAGTTATTTTAAGTATCTACAGTGTTGATTCGATCATTGGAATTTACCAAATTTTACGTAAATTATCGATTTTTACGTAAAATACCGTAAATTTACGATTTTTTACTTCATAAATTTTAGTAAATTTACTCTATTTTACGTAAAAATAGTAAAATCGAAAGAGTCCAAAAAAAAACCAAAATTTCGACTTTTTCGAGGATTTTCAATTTTATGAATTTTTAAGAAAAGAAAAATTTTCTAAATAAAATTTTACTCTTTTTTACGATATTTTACGTAATTTTCTGTAAATATTAGTAAAATTTCATCAAAAATAGTAAAAATCTGTAAATTATTGTAAAATTTATTTTTTAGAAGGATTTAGTGAGGGATAGAGGAAAGCTTGGTCAAAAACCTCAAATTTGGAACGAAACAAACTTGATTTTTTATGGAAAACTCATCAATACTTTATAGAAATGATTTTTTTTTAATTCCAATGATCGAATCAATACTGTATTTTCGATGAGTCACTAATAGAAAGATCCATTTTTAAATTTGATATTTACCAGAGTTTTTGTAGTGATAAAAAATAGGTCCTTTTGAAAACTAACTTTTTTAAAATAAATCTTAAAAATTAACATACTTGATTGTTTTAATCTCATTTTTAGTCAAATAAAAATCAGTTTTTACCAAAATACCATTTTTTTGTGTTTTAAATTTTTTCAAATAATCTCCATTTATAAAAAAACAAAACTTATTTTCATTTATTGTCGAATTTAATAATGTAAATCGATCTAGGCTATTGTAATTCAATTTGATAAAGTCAAGATTATTTCTTTGAATTTGATTTACATGATCAATCATAAATGCTCTATTTTGATTTAATTCATATTCATTATTCTCATCCTTAAGGATTTCAAGTTCAGTAGCCAAGTCGATTTCGTTAACAACCGATTCAAAATGGTTCACAATTAAATTTTTTATATTTAAATCAACAAAGTTATTAGACATTTTTTTTTAAAAGAAAAAAATTTCAACAAAAATTTTTCTTTTTCAAAAAAAAAAGTTTAAAAATATTTTTAAGGTCTAACCTAGTAGTAGTAGTAGAAGTAATAGTAATATTAATAACTAGATAAGCTCATGTAATTTGTTTAAAATTAAATTGAAATTGCGTCTGCCCTTATTTATTATTTGCTTTTTTTTTTCTTCTCTTGATTCTTGTATCTTAGTTCAAGTCTCTTCTTTACTTTTAAAAAAAATAAAAAGGTCTTGGTTAATTTTTAAAATGTCAATGTTTATTGTAAATTAAACAAAAATTATATAATTTTAAAAGTAAAAGAAGATAAGCATTTTATTATTTTATCTTAAATTAAAGTCAAATATCAATTTTTTTTCTTCTAGGTAAAGCAAATAATGCATTAAATTAATTATAATTAATTTAATGCATTAAAACAGCTTTGAGAAAATATGGTATTAAAAAAAATAATTTTTTTAAATTTTATGTAAGCTTTTAAGAAATCAAATGGTAGTCATAGAATTATTGATAGTTAGCTATCATTGATAGTCACAGAATAATAAAATTTTATATTAAAAAGTCCTATAAAATTTTTTTAAATTCCCTAATTAAACAATTTGAACTCTATAAAAGTCTATTGTAATTAGGGTTGGTAATCGAAAAACGATAAGTTAAATCTAATCCGATAGAAAAACTTGGTAAACGACAAATATTTTGGGCGCAAACTAGGGAAAAACAACAACAACCAATTTTTGAACCATTTTTTTTTAGAGAAATTTTAAGAAATCATCCTCTAAATAAAGATTTTTTGCAAGAAAAATAGTGTAAAAATTAACTCAACCCAATTTTTCTAAAAATTCTGAAATAAAAATCTTGAATAAAATTAATTATATACTGCACTTATATCGAATTTGCGACATAGCCGGACGCCAACGTACCGTATCGTATGCCGGACGAACTCGACCTTCCTATCGGAGCATACTGTACCGGACGGATTTTTGAAAAAAACTTTATTTTTGAGAATGATTTCTTAAATTTTCTCTAAAAAAGCATTGTTCAATTTCCTGTTGTGATTGCATATAGAACCTTTTTCAACGAAGTGCAAATTTTGCATTGTTATAGAATTGTAGCAGACCTATATTTTTGAGTGTAGCAAAATTGTTACACTTTGTAGCAATTTACAGAAAAATTTTATCACTTACCGTTCAAAAGTTATTAGAATTTGCATGAATAGAAATGACGAATTGAAATTTACTGTACAGAGCCTGTGGGTGTATGGGTGAAAATAGGCAGGTGTTATGGAGATGCTTTTGTTGAGTCTACAAAACATTAAACAACTAAATGAAAAAGCCTTCCAAGGTATGACACAAATATGTCGTTTTATATTCGACTTTGTTCTTAATTGATTTTTAATTGAAGAATTAAGGTTTATTCTAGTATTAAAGTAAAATTTTTATAAATATTCGAAATACCGTATTTCCGTGTTTAAGGACGCGTGCATTAATACCCAAAGTCATATGTGGAGTGTTGATGCACTAAATAAGGTTTTTTGATTTTTAACTCGACATTTATGATTGACTTTTCAATTAGTATCACACGTTAATACCCAAAGTTGCACATATAGTGCGTCGCACCTAAAATAGTATTTTTTTAACATGGAAGAGGTTAATGTCTGTGCATGCACTCCACATATGACTTTCGGTATTAATGCACGCGTCCTTAAACACGGAAATACGGTACATTAAAATTTGTAAATAATTTCAATTAAATAAAAGACTAAATTTTGTTTTTTTTTAATATATTTTAAAATAATTTCTCTTATTTACTCAAATGGTGAAATTCGAAAGTCAAAGAACATGATGAAAAACACAGACATGAAAATTTAAAAAAGAAAACTCAAGTTTCAAATAATTGAATTAATAGTAAAATATATCCTCCTGATCACTACAACATAAAAATTTAACAGTTCTTTTACAAAACAAAAACAATTTTGCTTCAAGTATAAAATTCATACTATCATTAAATATATAGTTTCTAAATAACATAAGAGAGATGTTTTAATAATTAGGATAACCTAACACAGAAAACAAATAAAAATTTAGCGATTGCTTATTTCAAGGATTTTATCTAAACATCAAGGTCAAAATATTTCAAGCAGTTTCGAATTTATTTTTAGAAAGCGATTTATTTTCGATTTATTTTTCTTATTAAAGATAAAAACAAGTATAAAAATGTGTTATTTTTTGCTTTTCGCTTTTTATTTCTAGTCAAAGTTCAGAAATTTCAAGCTTGAACAAATTCTAAAATAAACTTCATTTTTTACCATCATAATTTTTGGAATTTTAAAAACTTTTACTCTTATAAATTTTAATAATAAATTTAATAATTCTTATTTTTTTCTTATTGTTGAGAAAAAAATTTAATATTTTTCTGCTCATTCCTTTTTTTACAAAATACAACCAAAACAGGTACTGAGTTACCCGTAATCTAGGTGATATAAAATATTAAAAATAAATTTTCTTTTTATAGTGATTTATCGCGTCATTAAATGTGAAAAATTGTAGGCTTAGAAATAAAAAAAAAATTATAATTTCTGGATTGTTTATATATCATAAAAATTTTAAAAATTGTAAAAAAAATTTATTATTAAAAGTTCGAAATTTAACTAGGACCTAAAGAGAAAATATGTCATCTATTTTTTAAAATAATTTAAAAGCTATTCTCATGGAAAATTAAATAAATTTGAGAAAAAAATTAGCAATTAATATGACAAATATGAATGAAAATGTCATCATTGGTGACTTTTTCCATTTAAAAAATGATCAAACGAAACTTAAAGTTTGTCTATACAAAACATTCATAGACATTTCTGATAAAAAATTCAGTCTTAATGATTTTATTGGTTGTTATATTGAAGAATCCTATTTGTCTAATGATCCAACAGTGACATTAGTTCTTAGTTTTTATCCTAAACTAGAAAATAATAAACGTCGAAGAGTATCCTATGAGCTACAATTCAAAAAATTCAAAACTAAATCTCAAAATTTAAGTATTCTTTCAAAGTTTAAAGATGCTTTCGACCGAGTTACCAAGTCCGATAACTCTAAACCATTTTTGGTTTTTTTAAATCCGAACTCAGGCTCAGGAAAAGCTATTAAATTATTTTTTAATCAAATTGTACCTATGTGGAAAGAAATGAATATTAAATTTAAAGTTATAGATACTTGTAAGTTTATTATTTTTATTCGAAAAAATTATTTTTTAAAAATTTTTATTTTTATAAAGTATATGCTAATCATGCCAAAGAGCTTATAAAACAAATAGATTTAGAAAAATATAGAGGTATAATAGTTATATCTGGTGATGGTTTAGTCTATGAAATTTTTAATGGTTTACTTTCTCGATCGGATTGGCAAAAATCTAAAGCCATACCAGTTGGTCAAATAGCGGCTGGTTCAGCTAATGGCTTTTCCTCATCAATAGCCTGGTTATGCGGTGAATGTTTTCAATTTGATAAAATTGAAAATTTTGCCAGTATAATGTCGTTTGTTTTTGCTAAATCAAAGCCAATTCAAATGGATTTGGTGAGTGTTCAATTAGAAAATAGAATTTTTATAAATTCTTTTTTGAATATTGAATGGGCTATGGTAGCTGACGTTGATTATGAAAGTGAACAATTTAGATTTTTAGGAGGATCTAGATTTGTAATTGGAGCCCTAAGAAGAGTTATAAGTAATTTTACTTTTTCAAAATTTGTTTCCCTAAATTTTTAAATTGTTTGATTTAAGATTTAAGAAGATATAAAGGTAGAGTTTCATTTATGCCCGCCGATGATTACATAAACTATTGTCCAAAAGATCCAAATGTAAAGATTCTCAAAAATACAAACAATTATTCGGATAAATTTTTGGAAAGGCAGAGATTAAAAAATACGGAATTAAATTTTGAATATAAATATTTAAAGCCTCTAGAAGAAAAAGTACCTAATGATTGGCTAACTATTGAAGATGATTTTGTATTATTTTGTGCAGTTAATTTACCACTAATGGGAACTGATTTAATAATATCACCTGATACTAAATTAGATGATGGTTGTATGATGCTAACTTATGTTAGAGCTGGAGTTCCAAGACTAAGAGTCTTACAATTGTTTGATGATGCTGCTAAAGGAAAATTTTTAGAAAATCGATACATTGAATTTGTTAAAGTGAAAGCATTCCGACTTGAGCCGTTAGATGACCATAAGCAAGGTAATATTATGATTGATGGAGAAAAAGTACACTATGGATCTCTTCAAGCAGAAGTTCTACCTCAATTTGTAAGAGCTTTGGCGAATCCGTAGAAAATATTCAATTGTATAGATTCAGAAATAATATTTTTTTAATTTTAAAAAATTTAAATGTTTAAACTTATATTTTGATAATAAAGCTGTTATTATCCTTAATTTCAAAATCAAAACACTAATTACAGTGGTGGTTTGATTCGAGGATTTTACCAAATTTATCGTAAAATATGGTAAATGGTTTGCCATGGTGAACTAAGTTTATTAAATTATCGGTTTTTGCAAATGAATCGTACCATTTTAATATTTATCTATTTTATTATTTTTTTTTAACCAAAAACAGATTTAAGCGACTTGTTAAACAATTATAAGATGCTGGAATGTAAATCTGTTTTTTTTTAATTTTCCCAGTTGACAAGCAAGATGGTCATCACTTATTTTCGCGGTCCAGTGTTTGCCAGGACGCAAAAACACTAATATTGATGAATTTCAGATCGTTTTCAATCAATATAAAAGTTCACAATTTTCAAAGAATTTATTAAAGTTCCTAATTTATTTTAAAAACATTGTATTGGTTTTATTGAAAAAATTGGTTTTTTTATTAAATTTTAAATCGTTTAGCGTACTTCTTAAATTTCTTAATTGTATATAATTTTGTTTAATTAAGCTAATTTCTTCTTTTGTTTGGGTCTTGTTATTAATCACAGATTTTCGAAGTAAAAAAAAGAATATGTGATATTTACCAAGATGAATAAAAATGTAATCGTACGGCTCTAGAATATTTAGAAATCTCTTTTGGAAAACTACCTGTTTTAAATAAATTAGAATAATCAAAAAGAGATTAGAAAATTATTTTTAAATGATCTCTAAATTCTTTCCGATTATTTAAAATTTTCTAACGAATCGTCTAAATATGTTTTAAGAAACAATTGCTCTGCATTTTGGTAAAATAGCTGAAATAATTTTCAATAAAATATCCACAATATACCTTTTTTAACGTTTTTTGGTAAAAATTAACCAAAATTTACGTTATTTTCTGTAAAATTTGGTTGATTTTTTAACGCATTTTTGCCAAAAATTTTGGCACTTTTTTTTAACCAGATTTTATCGTTAAAAACTTTTTTTTATCCATAATTTTGGTTAATTAAGTGTTTTTAGCTTTGACAATTTTACGATATTTTACGATAAATTTCGTAAAATCCTCGAATCAAATCACCACTGTATATACTGTTTTATTTTAAATGAATTTTCTTCTTTACCTATCAAAAACAAATTCTAACGATCTATTATTGTGCCGATATTCTTTTATTTTTGGTTACTAGAAGTTGCTTTCACTTTAACAAATGCTGTCTAAATTAACATAGAATTTAGAAATTTACGAAATTTTACAAGCTTTTATGCAAAATTATTATAACATTTTAAATTAAAAAAAAATTTTTAAAAACTCAATGCTCTAATAAAAATTTTATTAGTTTGTTAGGTATTTGAATCTTTTAAAGAAAGAAAAAATTATAGTTGTTCTTAAGAGATTTTCGAATTTTAAAATCTCAAAAACTGAAAGCCACGCTCTTGACCGCCACACTTAGGTTTTCAAATCAACTCATCTTTAATCAATTTTTTTAAAATTTAATTAAGAAATCAATGACTAAAAATTTCATATTAAAAAAAAAAGGATTTAAGGTAACATGATTGGTGAAATACGATAAAAATTTATGTCAAGATCCATCAGCATATTTAAGTTTTAAAAAAATTTTCTTTTTTGAAGTCTAATTTTTTTTTTAATTCAACGAAAAATTCAAAAATTATATTTCAATTAATAAATTTAAAAACTGAAATTTTTTTAAATTAAAAAATAGATTTTAAATAATTATACTTATAATTAGTGATGGGAGTTTTTCTTAGTTTTTAGTTAGCTAACTTTTAGCCAACTTAAAATAAGCTAACTAAAAATTAGCCAGCTTATTTTTAGCAAACTAAAATTTAGCTGGCTCAAAATAAGCTTACTAATATTTAGCTAACTAAAAATTAGTTAGCTTATTTTTAGCTAGCTAAATTTTAGTTAGCTAAAAATTAGCTAGCTTATTTTGAGCCAGCTTATTTTTAGCAAACTAAAATTTAGCTAGCTAATTTTTAGCTAACTAAAATTTAGCTAGCTAAAAATAAGCTAACTAATTTTTAGTTAGCTAAATATTAGTAAGCTAAAAATTAGCTAGCTTATTTTGAGCCAGCTAAATTTTAGTTTGCTAAATTTTAGTTAGCTAAAAATTAAAAATAGTCATTGATTTCTTAATTAAATTTTAAATGCTCAAAATAAGCTTACTAATATTTAGCTAACTAAAAATTAGTTAGCTTATTTTTAGCTAGCTAAATTTTAGTTAGCTAAAAATTAGCTAGCTTATTTTGAGCCAGCTTATTTTTAGCAAACTAAAATTTAGCTTGCTTGGCTAAATTTTTTTGCTTAAAAAAAAGGTTTTAAAAAATAAAAAAACACATCTGCGAAGTACAGAAACTCATAAACTCTGACATTTAATTTATTTTAATAAAATTAAATTAAAAAAAAGGATTTTCTATGAGTATATTGAGAATAAATTTTATTTTTATTTAATATTAAGGATAGGAATTTATTGAATTTTATCGATAAATTCATTTTGTAATGATCCAAAAATTTTTTCTATAAATTTATGACTAATAAATTTTTTAAAAAAAAATAATCCATTAAAAAAATCGAATGATTCAAAAAAATAAAAAAAAAGAGGGTCCAAAATTTTTTAGCTAAATTATTTTATCAACTAAAAATTAGTCGGCTAATTTTTAGTTAGCTTATTTTTAGCCGGCTAATTTTTAGTTAGCTAAATTTTAGTTGACTAAAAATTAGCTAGCTTATTTTTAGCTAACTAAATTTAAGTTGGCTTATTTTTTAGCTAACTAAAATTAGTTAGCTTATTTTTAGCTAACTAAATTTAAGTTGGCTTATTTTTTAGCTAACTAAAATTAGTTAGCTTATTTTTAGCTAACTAAATTTAAGTTGGCTTATTTTTTAGCTAACTAAAATTAGTTAGCTTATTTTTAGCTAGCTTAGCTAACTTAGCTTAGTTAGGGCCCATCACTACTTATAATTTCAACAACGAAAATTACTTTCTTTGACATGTTTTTTTTTAAAGTGAAAAAAAGGGATCGGTAAATAAAAAGCCATTTGAGTTTTTTTTCTAGTTTTCCTCAACAATTCCTGGCACATAAACCTATTTTGATTATAAAGAAAGATCTATCAATTGAGAAATCTTTCTTAATATTTTGTTTTCTATTTAATCTAAAATTAAAAGGTCAGTAAATTTTGATTTTAGGAAGAGTTAGTGTTTTTGTGGGAACCCGATTCTTTCTGTGTTCACAGTAAAGGAAAAAGAAAAATTCACTTGTATATTTAATAATTTATCATGTTTTTTGTTTATTTATATTTCATAAAAATTAAATTTTTTGGTGTTTTAGAATAAAATTACAAAAAAAGAGACAAAAAAAAAATAAATCCAAAATAAATAACTTAAGATGCAAGTTTAGTGAGGAACGAGAAAAAAAAAACCAAAAAAACTTGAAAAAAAAAGTTTAAATTTTTGGCAAATCTATTTACATTTTTCTTAATTACTTCATTATTTTAGAAGATTTTGCGGTTATTGTAAGAGCAAAAAAAAAATTTCAAATTTTTTAAAAAGTTTTACAAAAATAAATTGTCTTTTAATTTTCGGTACATAACAGAAAAACACCAAGTGTTTTATTTTGTCTATACATGTTACCCGAAACTGTATGCAATAAAATAACAAAAAATAAACATTTTTGACTTCTATCTCGGTAAGCATTGATTTAAGGCCTCACGTTGCGATAGAGTTAACGTGTCCGGAAATTTGATATCAAATTTAACAATTAGGTCTCCTTTTTTTGTATTTTGTTTCGGAAATGGTAAGCCTTCGCCAGCAATTCGCTTTTCTGTATTCGAATTTATAATCTCATTTATTTGAATTTGTTTTCGACGATTGTCTAAAGTTGGCACTTGAATAGTACAACCCAATAAAGCCTTTTAAATTTTAAATAGTTAAAAAAAAATTCTTTTTTTTTAAATTTTTTTTCCAAGACATACTTCTCTAAGAGTAATTTTTGCCGTATAAATAAGATCAGAACCATCTCGCTTAAAATTTGGATGAGGTTTATCTTTAATTACAAAAACAATATCGGCCGGTATAGTATTTGGCGATTGATCACCCTCTCTCGGGAATGTAATTTTTGTCCCAGCTTTCCAACCAGGTTTAATATCAATCGCTAATACTTTGTCTTCAATGCTCGATCTGCCATCTGGAGTGATTACTTTTCGAGATATTTTCATTTTTTTAGTTGTTCCCGAAGCGATATCTTCTAAAGCAACAAGTAAATCATGATAAATAGGAGGATCTTGGGTTTTCTTTTTAGCGCCCATTCCACTCATTTGTGTACTTGCGCCAGGTCCACCAGGGCCACCGAATCCAGATGAAGCGAATCGGAACATACCTGGAAATCCACCGAAACCACCGATACCACCAGGATCTTCTTCTTCTTCGCCAAAGAAACTTGCGAATGGATTCGAATTACCGAAAAACATACGGAATGTTTCATTTGGGTCACCATTCCAAGTATAAGTATAAGCACCCGGGGAACCACCGGCACCTTGTGGACCACCGCCACCACCACCCATTTTAAGACCCTCTTCTCCATATTTATCATAAATCTCTTTCTTTTTAGGATCACTCAAAATTTCATAAGCCTCAGCGACTTCTTTGAATTTTTCTTCTGCACCCGGTTCCTTATTTTTATCCGGATGATATTTAAGCGCTAATTTACGATATGCTTTTTTGATATCGTCATCGGACGCTCCTTTACTCAAGCCTAATGCTTTATAATAATCTTTTCCCATGTTTTTACGAATATATTTAAATTTTTTGTTAAATTTAAAAAAATCTAAAAATGATAAAAAATAAAAAAATTATTAATACAATTTCTTTTATAAAATGTTTCGCTTGAGTGGACTTTAATCGATGGGGTCATTTTATTAATTTATTGAGATATAAAAGACATTTGTGATTTACTAAGTCTTGAGTGACGAAAATAAATTTTTTTTTTCTAAATTAATTTTGTTTTTATTTTTATTTAAGAGCCTCTTAAATAGGGAAAAAAAGAGTAAGTTGTGGAAAGTTGAAAGCAAAAATTTTTTTTTCTAAAGATTTTTGTTTAAAACATTTTTTTTCTTTTTTATTTTTGAAATGTTTATAGTGATTGCTCCAATGATTAAAATAATAATATGGTATTTTTTTCCAATTAGTTCGAGAATTTACTAGAAATTTCTAGTAGCTAAAAGATTAATCTAAAAATTCAAAATTATGCTTTTTGAAAAAAACAAAACTTTTTTGCTTAGTTTCTATGTGTTCATACACATTGGTGAAAAATGCAAATTAACAAAATAAAAAATTATTTTTTTGAAATTACAAATTATGCCTATAGGTTTTTTTTTTTTAAAAAAAAAAGCTTACATTTACATATATTTTTTGTTTCTTAAAGAAAGAATTATCTTTATATCTTTCTTAGCTAAATGTATATAAACAAATAGGACCCTCTTTTTTTGTTAAAGATAAAACTAAACATTTAGAATCTAAATTTAAACACTCAACAGCTCCTTGTTGAATATTGCGAAATTCAAATTGTTGATTTAGCAGATTTTAGATAATTCTAGAAAGAAAAAAAAAATTATATCAGCCCTATGCAATTTGAGAGTCTTGGTAAAACTCTCGACCTAAAAAATCAAAATATTTTAAAGTAAATATGTTTGACCTCTTTCCAAATAATTAAAAATAAAAAATTGCTTTGAGATAGTAATTAATCATCATTCTTATCCTTGGTAATTTTTATTAAGTAGGTTATTTTAATTTTCTTAAAAAAGAAACACTTTTTTTATCTACTCATAAATTTTGATAGATTGTAAAGAAAATTAAAATTAATATTTGATTTCTTTTCTTTATTTGGAAAAAAGTGAACTTATAAAATCGACTTACTTTTAAATGCTCTTTGGACAAAAATCGTTATGCTCAAACAATTTTCGAAATTTTTTTTTTCTATTAAAAAATTCAAATTTTTAATACAGAGACCAATCAAGAGGATATAACTATGTTTTTATTATTTTCACGCGTTGCCAATCGCTTTAAAAATAGCTTTTTTTTGGCGCATTTATTTTTAAAATTTTGATTTCTAATGCATGCATTTATTTGCAAGTTTTTCCGGTATTTTAACGAAAAGAATTTGAATTTTTGATAAAAATCGATCAAATTTTTGAATTAAAATTTAAAAAATTTTCTTTAATCCTTTTTTTCTTGATTTCATGAATGAACCTAAAAATCAAAATAAATGTCCTTCTATGAAATAAAATAAGAGGAATCTAATGGTTCTAAAATCCCTTTACAATTTTAATCTTACTGAGAGATATACGGCTTCAAAAAAATGCATCAGTTGTTTTGAAAAGGCTACCATAAACTGATATGAATTTTTTCATTTTTTTATTTGTACTAGATTTTGACGAGAAGTTCAAAAATTTTATCAATTTTTTGATATCTAGAAAAATCGACAAGGGGTACGCTAATGGCTAACTAATTAAATAAAATGAAAACATTATAAAAAATTATAGTCTATAAAATTTCAACGAAAAAAAAGTCCCAAAAAATAAAATTCACATTTTTTTGTTAAAATATCGTCATTTTACACCTATTTATAATATAACATAAAAAATCAGCTTAAGAATTAACCAATTTAAGAACAAAAAAAAAGCACCAAACATTTTAAAAATACATATTGAAAATCGTTTAATTTTTTTCTTTTAACTCGATAAATCAAATCACAATGGGTCAAGCATCAGTAAACATTATCAGTTTAGCTCTCAAATTGACAACGTTTTTCTAAAATAATTTTGTGATTTAAAAAATTGATTCGCTTGAAAATCAAATTTTTTAGCTCAAAAACTTTCTTATAACATGTTTAACTTAGAATTTAAAAGATTAAACTATTAAATAAAGCAGTAATAATTCACTTTATTTTTCTGATTGATATAAACGCTTAAATTTTTTTTTATTTGAATAAGCAAAAAGGAAAAACAGGAGGAACAATTAACTAAAACCTACGTTAACAAAAAAAATATATTAAATAGAAAAAAATGAGTAAACTTTTAAAAAAGATCTTACATAATAAATACAATTCGAAAAGAAGAAGGATGAATATAAAAAGTTAGAATATGATTAAATTATTTGAATATTTAAGATAAAAATTGAAATTTAGTGTGGGTTTAGATTTGCGTAAGCTGAAAGAAAGTAATACCAATCATACTTTACCTAAACGATTCTTATTACATTAATAAGAATATTTACTTTATGTTGATGTTTTTTTAAATTTAATTAATAAGAGATGGTTCTTTTATATACTGATTTTTCGTCATTCATGATTGGATTTGGATTTTTATTCTGGAAAACTCTATGATTTTCAGATTTTCTAGAATTTTCTAGAATCTGTCTAATCACTCATGCTTAAAATAAAACTTTCTGGCTAATTAATCTTGACAAAAATCAAATAAAAAACTATTACTTTTAATAATTTGTGAAATCAAAGTTTGATCAATTTCCAATAATTAGAGATCAATAATTACTATATATCATTTTAAAAAATCCAAAGCGTGAGCATAACTGAAAACATAAAAAATCAAAGTGAAACTATATCTAATAAAGGGAAGCAAATTTTCTGGATGTCTCTTTAAAAAAAATTTACTATGAGTCTAGACGAAAGTTCAGAGCACAAAAAAGGTACAACTTAAAGCTGTTAAGAAATAGGAAATTTCAAAAGCTTAATATATTATTTAAGCTGGGTAAGAGTCATTTTTGGAAAAATGTAAAAAAATTAAATAAAAAAAAAAGACGAAGTAAACATATGTATTCAAGAACTAGAATCCACCTTTAAAAAACTTTTCAATACTAGAAACTCAGGAAATATTGAGAAGGTCACTGAAGCTCGGTTGAAAATAGAACAGTTAATGAAAATCTTTGAGTCTAAAATCTTTAAAATTCAATTGAATACTAAAGATTTAATTGAAAAAATCAAAAATTCAGAGTTGGGATCAGTTACAGTACATTTCTGAAATAAGTTGACAGTCTGCTTAAGAGGCTGCTTAAGACCGTCTTAAGAGATTTTAAACAGCCAAAAAGCTATGCTTAAGAGGCTCTTAAGACGATGCTTTTGCT
>NTPY01000627.1:592474-606934 GCA_002922825.1 Brachionus calyciflorus
ATTAAACATAAAATAAATTATGTTAATTATTGCTTAAGACTTTCTCTTGCTTAAGACTTTCTTTTGCTTAAAACTTGCTTAAGAGTTGCTTTAGACGTCTTAAGACCCTCTTAAGATTTGCTTAAAAAGTTGTCAACTTATTTCAGAGATGTACTTTACATGAAATTCAGTTATCAGTCAGTATCGGTTATATAGAAATCAGTTATCAGTCAGTTTCAGTTTTTTAGTAACTTTCAAAAATCAGTTAAATTCAGTAGCAGCTTTTCTATCGAATTAACGCCGGACCGTACCCGAACCGTACGTAAAAAAAAAATTTTTTTTTTCGTTCGAACGGAAAAAGCGTTAGGTTTGCCGGGCTGAGTAATGAAATGCTCAAATACTGTAAAAATGATTTGGGCTATGAAACTATCAAAATAATATTTGAAAAAATGATAAATCATCAGTTTCTTCCTTATAACTTTAATATCTCTATTTTGAAACCGCTAATTAAAGATAGCGAGTTAGCAAAAGACGACGTTAACAACTTAAGACCGTTAGCTATCTCTGATGTTTTAACGAATTTATTTGAGACAGTTATTTCGACAGAAATAAAATAATCATTTAACTGTAAAATAGGCTAAAATACACATTTAAGTGTAATTTAATACAAAATATTTACAGTGTATATTAATCTTCAGGTTTTGTGAGATACTTTTTTGTTGCATGGGTATCTTAAATTTAACTAAAATAATGGGAGGTAAAATGCAAAGCTTAACAGCAAAGATCATTAGAATAGATTTTGAAAATTAAACTTTATGAGTATTCCCAAAAAAGATGTAATTTAAAGATGAAAAATTGGACAAAATTAAACTTTATTATTCATATATTTATAAATTTTTACTCACGTGTTCTGAATAAACCTATTTTTCCACTTTGAAAAATAAATAAACTTAAAAAAAATTTTAAATTTTTAAAAAAATTTTTTATTTGGTTCAAAAATGTCATCTAAAAACAACAAGAAAAATGATTTAAAATCAAAAGTAAAATCATGGACTCAATGTCCCAAGTGTAATTTGTTTTATTACAAGCTATCTCAAACAACAGCCGAACATACATGTCCCGAAAAATTACATGATCTATTTGATTCTGATCTTCAAAAAGATCAATTGTTTATATTCAAAAATTTGGGCTTTCTAAACATCATAGATAATCCCAAAGGTAAATTAACCAATTTTACAATTAAAAATAATAAATTCTACTTGAAAAATTTTTTTCTCTTTTTAACTTAGACATAACTAAGGACATTCAAATAAATAAAGAATATTTAAATAACTTTGCTTTTTTGAATCCAAACACCATGAAAATAAGTAATTTAGAACTAGGTGATAACATTATTGTTAAAATAATCTCAAATACGAATAAATTAACGTCGCAATTTACTTGTGTATGCTGGCCATCGAATCAAATCGATCAATCAAACATTTCTTTGAGCAAAAATCTTCTTTTTCTTAATGGCCTATCCATTCCTCAAACAGTTCTAGTTCAAAAATTGCCTAAAAAACTACAAGCTAATGAAATTGATATCGAATATGTACGTAATTTATCATCAATTAATTTATTCGAGTCAGAATCGTCGCAACTAGAAGATACAAAATTAATAACTGGATTTTTAAAAGAGATTTATTTGAATAAATCAGTTATACCAGGACAAAATTTACTCTTGAATTACATGGGACAAAAATTAGTATTCAAAATAATTTACATCGATGCTAAACCTGAGAGTAAAAAATGTAATTCTAAAAATCTAGCTGAAAACTTGGAGAAATCATTGAATTTAAACGATGAATCAAAAAATGAAAAAGCATTAGATTTATTGAAGTTAAATTATAAAGACGAATTAGTGGATTTTAAAGACGTATTGAACTTCGATATGAGTCTATATACAATAAACCATAAAACCAAGTTTAATTTAGTCAATAATTTCGATGTTAAGGCGCTCGATTTTGAAATGCCGATTGAAAAAGGAAAAAAAATTTCTTTTCAAGATATAGGTGGTCTCGATAAAGAAATTTCAATTTTAAAAGAATTTTTTATTGATCAATTTCAAAACGATGAGCTTTACAAACAAATAGGTATTTTTTTCAAAATTAAAATTTAAAAAAGTTTTTTTCTTATTTTTTTAAGGTGTTGATTTTAGTAAAAGTGTTTTATTATTTGGTCCTAGTGGTTGTGGTAAAACTATGCTAGCCAAAGCTGTTTGTAATGAGACTAAATGTAACACGATTGAACTTAATATTTCTGAAGTATTCAGCAGGTATTTTATATTCAACTTAATGAAAACTATCGATGGTAAAAATTTTTTCAAGGAATTATGGTGAATCTGAGTCCAAGTTAAAGAGGGTCTTTCATGAGGCTTGGCAAAAGTGAAATTTTTTTAATTTAAAATTTTACTTTTTGAAATTAAAAATTGAATTTAGATCTCCTTGTATAATTATGATCGATGAAATCGATACAGTGTGTTCTCGTCGCGAAACAATGAATCAAGAGTTAGAAAAAAGAGTAGTCTCATTGTTCTCTAACCTTATTGATCAGGTATTTGATTTTTTCTAAGAATTTAAAAAACAAAAATTTACTTAAACTAAAACCAAATTCATTAAATATAATGAGCTTTTAAGGTTTCTTTAACTTGAAAGTATTCAAAATTTTTCCTGTTATATGCTTCTTTTGAAAGTTAATTTCAAGTTGGAAATTTTCTATTAGAAAGAAAATTGTATGATCAAGAACTTTTAACTAACCGGAGAGGAAAAAAAAGCAGAAAAAAAATTCTGTTTTTTGTCTGTTTTTTTTTAAGATTTAAGGCCTGTTTTTGAAGGATCGAACATGAATGATTTATCGAAAAAATATAACCTTAAAAAAAAAGTTCAAATGAACTTGTTAATCTCTCGAAAAATTTTTCGTTACAAAAGAAAGTTTTAGATGTGACTAAATTAGGAAACAAAAAGATGTCCATGTACAGTACAAAGCTGAAATAAGTTAACGAATACACTGAATAAACACGAACAGAAAAAAACACTCCTCGAACATTGTTCGAACACGCCGTTAACTTATTTTAGATTTGTACTGTATTAGTTAGCTTTAAAAAAAATGCAGTAATTTGAGTCGCCTTCGTAATAAATTATGTGAAAATAACGAAACTTGTGAATTTTATTTAAAAAAAATTGGTCTCAGTTTCAAAAAGCGTACTTTCTTCCCGAAAATTTGTACCGACGAAAAAGTACCCGTCACGTTATTATTTGTTTATCTTGAACAAAAAATCAAAAAAATTTTCAATTCACTGTATACCCGATTTTATGTATCTTCGAATTTATGAAGTAAAAAAACTTCAACCTCTTGAACTCATGCTTATGTAAAAGTATTGAATATGGTTCCTGATTTTATGAACTCTCAATTGTGTGAACTAAATTTTGCTTTACAACCAAGATTCATAAGATCGGGGATACACTGTATTAAAAAAATTTTTCATAACCTCGTAACATTCAAAATAAACTGTAAAATTCCCCAAGGTTTTCTCATTTTAATTTTTTATATATTCAACTAGTTAATTAAAATTTCTAAAGACAATAAAATATTATATTGTCTTTATTTGGTGCTATCTTGATGCGAATAAATTAAAAAATAAAACGTTTTTTATAAAAATTTTAATTTATTTTAAAAATAAAAAATTTTACCTAAAATTTTGACAAGATTGAATAAGTTGCGGAATTTCAAATTTAAAAAAGCTCAAATACTTAAATTTTATTAAATTTAAGTTTTTCTAAATTATCTTATTTTTTAAGAGTAAAAATAAAAATGTTTTCCTACTTTGTACTACAAATAAAATTGATTCAATCGATTTATCTTTGAGACGACCGGGACGTTTGGATAAAGAAATCGAAATACCAATACCAAATCAAAAAGCAAGATTAGAAGTAATTTTTTGACAATTTTACCAAAAATAAAAAAATTTGTTCTTATTTTTTATGTTCAAGATTTTAAGAAAACAAATTGATTTTTTAAAACACAATGTTAGCGATGATGAATTATTAGAAATATCTCAAAATTGTCATGGTTATGTCGGAGCAGATTTGGAAATGTTAGTCCAAGAAGCCGGTCTCTGCTGTATTAAACGCTTAACCAATAAAGATCAAAAAGATTGTACAAATAAATGTATTCTTTACATTGATCTTCAAAACGCTTTGCGAAAAGTAAAACCAAGCGCTATGCGCGAAATTACTTTCGACATACCTAAAGTATACTGGCATCAAATTGGTGGTCAACACGATTTAAAAAAAAAACTTCAACAAGCCATTATATGGCCTATTAAATATGCTGATTCATTTAAGAGATTAAATATAAAACCACCAAGGGGTTTGTTAATGTACGGTCCACCAGGTTGTTCAAAGACAATGATTGCCAAAGCGCTAGCTACTGAGACTGGATTGAATTTTATAGCTGTCAAGGGTCCCGAACTTTTTAGTAAATGGGTTGGTGAATCGGAAAGAATGGTTAGGGAAATATTTAGAAAAGCGCGTAATGCAGCTCCAGCGATTATATTTTTTGATGAAATAGATGCTGTAGCTGTCGAAAGAAGCAGGTAAAAAAAATTAAAAAAAAAAAAGCAAAAAATTTTTTTTAAAATTTTTAATTAAGCTCTTCAAATAAGAGTAATAATGTAGGCGATAGAGTCCTTGCTCAATTATTGAATGAAATGGATGGAGTTGAAAATTTAAATGATGTGACTATTGTTGCAGCAACTAATAGACCAGATATGATTGATAAAGTAATTGAAAATTATTAAGATTTTTTTAAAAGGAAAATTTATTTTTTTCTAAGGCGTTGATGAGACCGGGTCGTTTAGATCGTATAGTTTACGTTAAATTACCAGATCGTGAGACTCGAAAAGAAATATTTCAACTAAAAATAAAAAAAATTCCCGTTGCTGATGATATAAGCATAGACGATTTAGTTGATAAAAGTGAAAAATATTCCGGTGCTGAAATAGATGCCTTGTGTAATGAAGCAGCGTTTTTAGCCTTGGAAAATGACATTAATTGTGCACAAGTTAATCAATCGCATTTCGATGCTGCTTTTAAAATGGTTACGCCTAGAACTAGTGATGAAACTATTAAATATTTTGATAATTTTTATCTTAATTTTGGAGCTAGTATACATCATGTGTAATTAAATAAAATTCTAAAGAAAAAGATTTTTTTTAATTGAGCCTGTTTCTCAACAAGAGTTTCTACGACATGAATTGATAAAAAATTTTAGGAAATTTTGATTCAGAACTTTTTAAATAAAATTGGTTTATTTTTACATAAAATGATGATTTTCACGATTTTATATTTCATTGGGTTTTACGATATATTGCGTTAAATTTATTAAAATTCTCGTATGGAAACTACTTTATTAAAAATTATATTATGTACAATTTGGCAAGTTTTCTAAAAAAGGGAACATTTTTAGCGGATTAAAAAATTGAATCCACAATTTAAAATATGGTTAAAAAGTTAAAAATAGCGATTAAAAAATGATTTTGAATTATTTTATTTATCCCCTGAAAATGTTCCGTTTTTTAGAAAACTTGCCATTTTTTTTGATAAATTTAAATTCAGTCTGAGGATTTAAATTCATCTCGTCATTTGAAGCTGTTACACAAGTTTCAAATTAAATATTTTGAAATTAAACGCTTGTGTTCAGAGCCCTAAAAAAATACATAAACCGACACAAAATAACGATAAAAACGCAGAGAAAATAAAAGTACGATTGATAAAAAATTTTTAATGACCAGTAATTAATTTACCTGGCCGTGAGATTTAACGATCACTGGTCGAAAGTTTTGTAAGATTCAAATATTTAGTAAATATTTCAGATTGGTTATTGAAAATTTTGGTAAGTTATTATATTGAAGTTTTAAATCCGAGAAGTTTTTCTTAGCTTTCAACAAAGGCACGAGTATAGCTCTAATCATGTTTAGAATAAAAATAACCATCAACTTAACAGTTATTAATCAATCGGTTAAATAAATTTTAAGGAGACACAATCAAGTTTTGATTCGAGAAAAAAACTCTATATTTAATTTTTTTATCAATATGATTGTAAATGTATGGGATCAGCTGTCTAAAGGAGTCATAAAATTAATGAATCTAAACAGCTTCAAATGCTGCCATATTCCGGGTATTTTTCGAGTCGGAAAGTATGGATCCGTAAAACCTTTTTTTTTTTCAACTTTTTTGATGAGTATGCAGGGCGCATCGAGTATCCGACCGCTATGATAATTGTCTTACGTGAAAGTTCGTAAAAATTGGATCTAGAAAATTGGTGGTGAAAAATTATAAGAGATTAATTTTGAGTTACAAGAAGTCTTTTAATTTTTTTATAAATTTTATTTTCCACTTTTTTTCTGATGCTTGTGAAAAATTAAGTAATTAGTTCATGGTCTTGCGTAAAAGCTGAGACAATTTTCTACACGAAAATAGGTGGTCGGAAGTAGCCGGGGTATTTTTCGAGCCGGAAAGTATAGGTCCGTAAATTGCCATATTTTGTTTTGGTTTTTGGATGAGTTTTCATCAATAAATTTAAAGCGATAAGATTGGAACATAAGAATGGCCAGACTAGTTTGTCTTTCAATACCGAAAAAGAAGTATAATAACACTTAAGTAATAAATTTTAAGTTAATTCTGATTTAATAAAATCAATTTAATAAAACTTTTTATTTTTGTGAATTTTTATAATTCAAATTTTCTTTTGACATTTAAAAATTAAAAATCAAAATTTAAAAAATTTTTTTGTTGTAAAATGAATAAGAATGAATTATTTTCTTCTTTTACTTATGAACAAAAAACTCGTTTCTGTTTGCTCCAAATTTGGAATGAAGATAACTCTAACGAATTTTTAAGTTTAATACTTACAGATTATCTAAACTATTGGACAGGATCATGTAAGATAACTAAAATTTTCACAATTCAGTAATTTTTAAGTTTGACATTTAAAAAAAAATTCAAAGTTGCAAAAAATCAAATTGAACATGCAAGTAATACTCATTCGTTTGATCTTGATTCAATTAAAGCCCAATTTTTACAGGCATTTTCGGAAACCATTGAACCGAATTATTCACTCAAAATTACTGGATTAGAAAAAAAGACTGTATTCTTGAATTTTTTTTGCTCAAATTTTTATTGCTTAGAAAATATTGTTTTTTTTTTTTAAATAAAAGTTAGAGCTGAAAAAGGTGTTGGAAGAGGAAGTTAAAGTAAAAATTATTTCGCTTGAACTAAAAATAGCCGACGATCCAAGTCCAGTAATTTTCAACCAACAAAAAAAAAACAAACTTTAATACAGTTAATTATTTAATTAGTTAACTTTAGGTTTCAGAAAGAATTTTCAATTATAGTATTACTAAAATAGATAGTCTGGAATCAAAGATAGATAATTTACAAAATGAAGTAAAGCGTTTGGCAAATGAGAAAAATGAAGCTATTCAAGTTTATTTTTAACTATAATTTTTACTTAAAAAAAAAACTTGATATTTTATGTTTTAATTTAAAATTAAAGACTCTAAAAGAATGCGTGGAACAAAAAGAAAATTTGGAATATGATTTGTATTCAAAAGTATTTAATTTAAATTTTTTTTTTAATTTCTTAGATAATTTGCTATTTTTTTTTAAATTTAAAGTTTGTTGAGGTGTTGAATGAAAAGAAAGCTAAAATAAGGGAATTGGTCAAGGATGACGATGACGAATAGATCTATTGCATTAATTTTACTTATAGCATATTTATAATCCATTTTTATACTCTTAAAAAAATTTTATAGGCTAAATAATTAATATAAAATATTTTATAAAAAATTAATAATTAAATAAGTTTTTTTTTTAAATCTACTCAAAATCTTTTAAAAATATTTTTGACTTTCATTTACGTAATATTTCAAGGCCTAGATTAATTCTAAAAAAATTAGTTTCTGGTTAGATTAGCCGTAAAAAATAAAATTTTATCTCTCAACTGAAGACGATTCCGACAATTTTCTGAATAAAAATTTAAATATATAAAGATAATATCTAGGGGCTCATGGTTTTTCGACAACGTTTTCACATCCTGTTGTTTTTCGACAATTGTGTGAAAAATAAAATTATTCATCTTGCCGACAAAAAAAGGTGGAGTAGGAAACTAAAAAAATATAGAAAATAAGTGTGAAAATGTTGTCCAAAGACTACTAATAATAATAAAATATTAAAAAATGTTGTCCAAAACCTATTAATTATGATAAATAATGATTTAAAATTATTGAGTAATTAAATTTTTCAACAATAGACTTAAATAAAATTGCAAATTACAACTTTTTAAGAAAATATTATAAACTAAATAAAGATTCAATTAAGCTTACTTTTTTCTTAAATAAAAGATTTACCCCAATAAAACCAGCTTGCATAGATTTTATAATCATGGCTGTTTTTTTTTGTTTTGTTTAAAATCAAATTAATGCAAAGAACTCACCACTTTTCCTATGTTAGTAAGATTTGCCAATCGGTTTAGAAATTTCGAATAATTTTCTGACAATAGATTTAACCGAGCCTTCTATTCCCTTTTTGGCATTCTAATTGCAAGTTTTCTAATAATTTTATGCAAAGAAACAATAAACAGAATTTTTATTAGATTCATAATTTGAAACTTCTTCCTAAATTTATTATCTTATTGGTCTGTTAGTTGGCAAATAGTATTGAGTTTAATAAAATTATCATTTAAAATTTTTTCGCGTTAAAAAACATTTTATTTGAATTTTTGCGGGTGTGATTTCCGCCGGTGTACTAAAGCGTTGTCCAAAAACCGTAGAACCATATCTAGCGAAGATGGTTTCGATTTTCTAAAAAAAAAACTTTTTTATTTTGAAGTATTTTTGTAAAAAAATCTTATTTTTTGTCATTTTTAATTAAAAAAATTAAGTATTAGGTAATCGAAAACATCGAGTGGTAATGTGTGAAAATGTTTCAAGTTGGAAAAATGTCACTTGTGGTGTTGGAAAAACAAATTTGGAGAAGGATTTAGGTGTTTTTATATCGAATGATTTAAAATGGTCGGTTCAAATCAATTCAGCAATAAGAAAAGCAAATCAAGTTTTTGGCTTGATTAAAAGAACTTTCCAAATGAAGAATATATATTATATTGGAAGAAAGATATAAATGTGATCGAGTCGGCAGAAAGACGAGCTACAAAGCTTTTAACAAGTATTAATCGATTAGAATACACGGATAGATTAAATAAGCTAAACTTACAGTTTAACAGATATCAAATTAAGAAACAGACTTTCACCTGAAAAAATTAATAAGCTTATGTTTTATTGTCTTGAAATGGTTTTTTAATTCAATAAACATAAATTTCCATGATTTTTATTATTGGTTAACCTTTATTTGTGGTTTGCTTAACCATAATTCGGTTAACCATTGACCAAATTAACCAGTTAATTTTCAGTTAACCGGTTAATTTTTAACCACCGAGCAACTATTTATGGTACGCTATGGTATTAAAGTACGAATACGGTTTGAATACGGTACGATACGACAAAATTTTAATAGAAGTAAAATTTATTTTTGATCTTATTCGAATTTTTTTCAAATTTTTCAAGCCTAATCAATCAAAAAGTAATCAAATAATAGCCTATTAAATACTCTTTTTGTTATACCCACTAAATAAAAATTAGATTTTGCATTCGATTAATGGTAGATACACGATAAAATATTCATAATATTAAAAAAATAGTTAAACGAGGGATTTTATTAGCAAAAAATTTATCTGTAAATATTTAAATTCAAAAAAAATTATTAAATTTTTATATCAACCAAAATGTATGAATATTTACAACTAATTACATTATTCCAAAATAGCAGTGACTACCTCAGTATGAATTCCACATTTACCTTTACCTCTTAAAATTCTAAAATAACCATTTTCGCCCCATTTAGTACCCCAACTATTCTTTACAATCCAAAAAGGTTTAGTACCGAAAAGTCTTGACTCCTGAACTCCCCAACCAACTAATAAAACAGCATGATTCAAGGCTTTTGGATTGCATAAGATTGGATCAAAAACACCTCTGAAATAAAATTGCAACAATTCAGCATTTAAAGCTACTGACAAAGGACCATTATTTAACAATTGAGCTGCTATTTCAGTCTCATTTTGTACGACTCGTTTCCAATCGACAACTTTTAAATTTGACACAAATTTTTTAGGATTTATTTTAGCTTGACATGAATCACTTAATAAACAATATGGAACTGGTGGACCACATTCTGTTTTATTATAACCTGGTGCTGAACATGGTAAACATGGTTTTTTAACACCGGCACAATATGGATAATCTTCTTCACTCTCAATACCACCCTTTAAAAAAAAAACTCAAAAAATTTTTCAAATATTTTTTTAATTAATTTTATACAGTATTTTTAACATATTCAAAAGCTAAATAAGGCCAGCCACCATAAACACCGCAATCAGCATGATCCTTTTCCCCACTAGAATATCCATCACAGTCTACAATTTGCTCTACTGAAAGACTTGTCAATTTATTTCCTTTGAGGCGATACACACCTTCTAAATTTTGTACCTTTAAAATTAAACTTTAGAATAAAAAATAATTAACTGATTTTTTCTGTATTTACAGCTGAAAAGGCCCAGCATGTGCCAACCATTCCTTGATCTTTTACAGGTGTTACTGCGTCATTATCCCTCCAGTCAAAACTTTCAGGTAAATCATCAAGATTCGTCAACGGAAAGTACTTTTCTTCATCGGATTCAAATGGTTTTTTCAAGTTTTTTATTAATACTGTATTTCTAAATTCTTCTGGGGTCATGTCCGCAAATTGATTCAATCTAAACTCAGTCTTGCCTCTAAGAAAATAATTAAAAACTAAGGAAATTTTTCAATCAAAAAATAAAGTTTTATCTTAATTACTTATAAACTTCATTTAATTTTTCAATAAGAATATGATTTTTAACAAATGTTTCATATTTATGGTAGAATTCTTCTTCATTCGGATATCGTTTATCATGTTCAAGCATCCAACCTCTTTTAAAAAGTAAAATTAGCTTAATTTTTTAAATTTTTTTCATGGATTAGAAAACATACAGAAAATTTGATTTTGTCGGTAAAGTCCTTTATAAAAATTAAATATTAACTTTTTATAAAAAATTTTTTTCTCAATTTGTAATTTATAATTACTCATCAATTTCTATGTAATTAAAGACCAGTCCAATTTGTGTAATTAGAAAAAGCAGCTTCCAAAGAATCATTTTATTGTTTAAGAAAGTATTGCGTTGAATTTATTTTTAAATTTTCTTAAACAAAAAAAACTAATGTATTTATATGTAAAAAAATTTTTTTTATTATTATTACAAAATATTTTTAATAAAATTATAAATTAAAAAAAATTCTCATTAATGTCTTGTTATTTTGTCAAAATTTTATGCTAAAATTGCACTGACTACTTGAGTGTTAATACCACATTTACCTTTGTCTTTTAAAATACGAAAGTAACCTTTTTCACCCCAATGAACTCCCCAGCTTTAAATAAAAAAAATTTAAAAAATTTTTTTAATTTAAAAGTTTATAAAAAAAAAACCTGTTTTTAATAGTCCAATAAGGTTTTTTATTTTCGACTCCCCAACCGACCATTAAGACTGCATGATTTAATTCTTTAGGATCACATGAAATCGGATCGAAAATTCCTTTGTGATAAAACTGTAATTTTTGAGCATTTAGAGCTACTGATAAAGGACCAATTGTCATTAATTGAGCAGATATATCTGTTTCATTTAAACTTGTTTGGTTCCAGTCAATTACTTTTAAGTTAGGTATAAATTTTGAAGGATCTAATTTAGCTTGACATGAATCACTTAAGCGGCAATATGGAACTGCTGGGCCACAAAGACTTTTGTTATAACCTGGAGCTGGACATGGAAAACAATTTTTAGAAGTACCTGCACAATATGGGTAATCACTCTCTTTTGCAATACCACCCTTTATATTTTAAGAATAAAATTTAAGTAAACTAAAAAAAATAACTTGTTTACTTGTCTTTGAATGTATTGGAAAGCAAGGAATGGCCAACCTCCAAATACACCACAGTCGCTTTGGGCAGTTGAAGGTTTAGATGTTCCATCACAATCAACTATCTGTTCTACTGAAATATTAGTCAACGGATTTCCTTTTAGTTTATACGCACCTTCAAGATTTTGAGCCTTTTAAAAATAGTATATTAGAAAAAACCAAATTTATTTTAAATTTTTTCGTTTATACGGCTGAATGTGCCCAACAAGTTCCAACAGTTCCTTGATCTTTTACTGGAGTCACTGCACCATAATCTCTCCAATCAAAACTTGTTGGTATATTTGCATTTGCAATAGGAGCAAATAATCTGGATAAAAATAAATGTTCAACAAAAATAAATTAAAAATTAAAAAAAAAAATAAATTGACTCTTATTTACTTTTTAGGGTCTTTGTTTATCACATTTTTCATGGGTTTCATTAGAACTTTATCTGAAAACTCTTCCGGTGTCATATCGGCAAATTTATTTAACTTGAATTCGGTTTTACCTCTTTTAAACGGAAAATGTTTAAGCGTTGTTTTTTTAAAAGAAAACTCAAGTTATCGTAAAAAAAATCATCTTTCGATGTTTATAATCGATCGGCTCAAGAAACGAGAATGTGAATTTTGGTACAAAAAAACAGTAAAATTATAAGCAAAATTTTTTTTCTAGACGTTAATAATAAGTCTTGTAAAATACAATTTAAAATTATCTTGTATGCTTTTTGTTTCTTTGCTATTCCTTTATTCTGTCTTTCCTTTCCTCGAATTTTCTTTACATACTCTCTTTTGAAAACAATTACTATGAACTCATCTATTTTTTATAAAAACGTTAAGGAAATTGTTTTGTCACAAAATTTATTTCTTTTAAAACATATAAGTATATTAATTAAACAATATGGGTTTATAACAGGAAAGTTTACTTAAAAAATACAAAAGTACTCTATAACAATTAAAAATAATAGGTATATTTTAATAACCAAAAAAAATGGATTAATTTTGTATCTAATATCCAAGAGTATCTCAGTTGCCATATTTAAACTTGGGCAGAATCGCCTAAATGACTTTTTGGGGACAAATAAGCTTTAGAATTCGTACTTTTAGAAAAAAAGAAATTCTTTTCTGATAAAAATATTCCAAAAGTATTTTGTATCAAAGAATTAACTATGCTTTGAAATTTTTTTTTTTATTAAATAAAGATTACTTAAGTTTCAGAAAAAACTAAATTTTCATTTTCTTTCCTGAGAAAACCAGAGTCTGGAAAGGAAGGATTGACAATCGAAAACAACTATTGAAGCGATTTTTAATTAGAGTATAAATTGGCCTGAGGGAATATTATGTAAAGATGCATATTTTTGCGTCATCTTACGTAATACAGTGTATCCCCGATTTTATGAACCTCGGTTTGAAGCATAACTTAGTTTACATAGTATAGCTTAGTTTTAGATGAAACAAATTTTCATTTCACCGAAAATAATTCAAATGAAAATAAGTAAAAAGTTTGACGAGTTATTTTTCTAAATTTTCTTCTTTATTCGAAATAGAATTTCTGAATTGGTTTAAAAATTCTGAAAAAAATAATGAAAAACATAAAACATAATTTTCTTTAGGAAGAAAAATTTTTTTTCAATGAGATATCAGAGATTAATTTTAGTATGAAATTTGTGAAACAAAAAATACTGAAAACTTGCAGATTTTATGAATAGTAGGTTAAATTCATATGGTTTATAAATAAAGCTTTAAGATATTTTATAATTAATTTTTCCGACGAACATTTTGTCGTTGAGTCCGGCCTTATTCTAGAAACAATGAGATTCATAAATTTTTTTTTTAAAAACCAAAAAATATTTAAAGAAAAAAATTTTTTGTTGTTGTTAATCAACACGAAAAAAAAAATAGAAAAAATTGGTAATTTTGGTGTCGAAATCAGAAATATAAGAAAAAAAAAGTTTGTTCACTTGTCAGATGCTTTAATGAGGAAAACATTTTCTAATTAGAGAAAAAAATTCTATACAGAAAAATTTTGTAAATTTTTTTATCATTTTATTTAGAATCTTCGCATAAAAGCGTCCTACGTATTAGGCGATTTACTTTTAGTGAATGACTTGATTGAAATAGTCGTAACGTATAAGCTAGGAAGAGCAAACTGGAAAATTTTTCAGGGTCATGAAAGCACTTGGATTCCCTACCTTGGTGCAAAAAAATGTTTTTTAGTGCTCGCCGGACTGACCGGGACACTAATATTTTATTTAAAAATTTCAAAAACTGAAAAATAAAGTTGTTTACTACGGGTTATATAGTGTCCATTACATTACCCTAGGCATAAAGACTGCTTACGCAGTGCTTTGCACCAAGGTTGCA
>NTPY01000627.1:610107-624014 GCA_002922825.1 Brachionus calyciflorus
TTCATGGAATAGACCAAAATTATTAAAATTCACTCTTTTTTGGAGATAAGTAAAGAAAGTACGAAAATCTTCATTTAAAATTGACATAACTTGAACTTCAAACGATTTTGAATGTATAAAAACAAGTATTGAATGTAAAACATGTGTTTTTTCATATTCACCCTGGAAAAAATCATTGCGACGAAAAGATTTTTTTCAATATTTATAAAAAAATCGAAGGGATAAATGCAATAACACAACAAAAATTCTTATTACCGCAATCAAATTTCTTATTCTGACCAACGCACTAAAAAAAAATTTTTTTTCAAATTCTTACAAACGAATTAAATTTTTTTCAAATATTAAAAATTAAACAAAAAAATATCAGAAAGGGGAACTGGAGGGAGCAATTTTGTATTCAATAATTAATTGTGATAATATCAGAAAAAAAATGATAAACATAGAAATAATTACTTGTAGTATTGATTGAGCATTTCAACCAATTTGTGGTTGTTTACAAATGTTTTAAATTTTTCATCGAACTCTTGGGACTTGTATGCTTTTTCATGCTCTTTAATCCATATTCTTAAGTAAATGATTTTAAAAATAAAGTAGTCCAGATAGTTTACTAATATAATTTACTTAAAATCAGCAATTGTCGGATCAGTTCTGTAATAATAAAATTTAAAATTTTTTTGATGTTTCATTTTTCGTTTAATTTAGTAAATGTTACTTGGGTGTGTAAGTAGAAAACACAATTTGGAAGCTTACAAAAAGGATCGTCCATAAAAAATTCATCTTTGAAAAAATTTAAATTTTATAACTGTGATACCAGAGCTAAAAGAAAAATAAATAAAATTTTGCGAAAGACAAAAATAAAACGAAAATAAATCCTTAATAAATCATGTGACTTTAAATCACACACAATTTAATTTATTTTGAAGTTTACTTTTTCAGTATTTTCTTTGTTTTTTGTTTTGATTTTTTTTTGGTGGGTGATAAAGTATCGAGGTAAAAAGTGATAAATAAAATGAATCATTATAATGACTTAAAAACTGATAATACAGAGCAAATAAGAGTTAGTTATTTGAATAATGACATTAAACACATTAAACAATTGACCAAAAATGATTGTGGTCCAACTTGTCTTAAAATGGCAATAAAGTTAGCATAGTTTTAAATAAAAAAAATCGTACGATTTTTTATTTAAAGTTTTTCAAGATTGTTTTCTTTGTAGCTTTCTATATGGAAATTCACCAAATGATGTCCGAATTGAGAGATTACAAAATGTTGACAAGATACTATCTGACCTTAACCTAAATTCAAAAAGGTAAGAATATTTAGAATTTTTTTAATCAATAGATTGCATTAAAATCAAGAATTTAAAAAGATTTTTTTAAGACCTAATCTTTTAAATAGGAGTAATAATAGAAGGAAAAAGCAGCAAAGATGATTCCATTTTGCTACTCTGTCAAATTTCGACCAAAAATAATTGAATTTTTGGTATTATATTCATAACATTTTTAAAAACATTTTATGCTTTGTGAACCCCGTTTTTTTACTTTCTCGTAAATCTAATGTTCTTCTCCCAAATTTCAAAATTTTAGTTTTTAAGTATTTATTTCTTAATATTTTAAATTTTTGATAAAAATGAAGTTATTAAATGACACGAAAATGAATAGACAAGTTTTTGTTTTTTTTTTCCGAAATTACCATAGAACCCTAACCCACAAGCAAATCAACTAAATTCATATATTTCATGTAGATCAAGACGAGGCGAGCATAAAAAATGTGTAGTTAGATGCAAGGAACAAAAGTAACCGTTTTTCAAAATTCTAATTTTTGGCTCTTCGTTATTATAATTTTAAAAGTTAAATATTCTTTTCTAATTCTTTAAAGTTTTACGGTTCGCTTTTGAAACCGTAACCCGTGTTTATTAGACTTAACTTTCAATTTTAAGTTGTTTGAGCTATGGTTACGGTTACGGTCAAAAGTTACTACTGACGGTTGACGTTATAACGTAAGAACCGTTGTAGGAATTTCAAAAAACAAACCAAACCACGCTGTTAAGCATGAAAAGTTAGAAACAGGAAAAAATTTTTTTATGGGAAAAATAGACCGTTAAAAAAGCTTTAAATTTGAGACAATCAAGCCGGCCTGGGGGATGATATATTACTTTTGATTTTGTCAATTTTTAACTTAAAAACGTCGTGTGTTTTTTTTTGAAATTTCTAAATCTAAGTACCCTAAAGATTTATGATGCATTCGTCCTTAATTTTAGGATTCTTCATTTTGACTAATTCATTTTAGTATCAGCATTAATTTTTTGATCGATAAATTTTTACTCGTGGTTAAAGCTCGATTATATCACCCCATCCGTTCTAACGAAAAATGGGGATATAAATAAATTGTGACATAATTAAAATCATTTTTTTAATTAGTTTTATTACGAAAACTAAAATGATTTATATCTTAGAATTCAAAACAAATAAAAAAGATAAATAGAATTTAACAAAAAAAATAGTAATTTCATCTTGTTTAAAATTTTTGTTCCAAGTACTGTAAAAGTTTTAGAAGTTAGCTAAATTGTATGATTTGGCTTGATTAAACACAATTTTAATGATCAAAAAATTTAAATATATTTAAAGAAATCTATTCATTTTATTTTAAGTTTATGGACAATTGATATTGCTCATATTTGTGCAATTGAAAAAATCAATCATATTATGTACACAGTTACATTAGGAGTTCAAGACTCATATTCTTCAATAGATTTCTATACTGAGGGTAATTTTACATCTGAAATGCTTAGGATAGAACAGAAGTTTTCAAATTCACGAGAACTAGGTAAATTCATTTTAAATTGAAAAAAAAATTAATTAAAATTTTATTTAAATCTAATTTTTATGCAAAAGGAATAAATGTAATTAAAGACAGTATTGATCTTAATCGTATAAAATTTGAACTTAACAAAAACCATGTTTGTATTGTGTTAGTAGATGCTAATTTACTCAATGGGAAAAATATACAAATGAACGTTGAAGAGCTAGAACTAAATGAGATTTACAATTTTGACGACATTTCCGCTATGCCAACAATGTTAAGACCAAACTGCTGTTTTTATCCATTTGACACCAAAAATGAAACAACGAGTCAAACATCAAAAAATGACTTTGATAAAATAGTTGAATCAAATATTATAAAAACGAGTCGTAGTGACTTTTGTGGTCATTATATTATCTTACTAGGCTATGACGATACAAAACAGCTTATTTTTTATCGTAATCCAGCGGCTAATCATAATTTCTCATACACAAGTTATTTAAATTTTGAAATAGCTAGAAAATCATTTGGAACTGATCAAGATATTTTATTCATTTACCAAAGTTAAAGAGTTGTTTATTTTTTTTGTTTTTTTTAATGTAAATAAAAGAAACTTGAAAAAATAGTTAATAATAAAAAAAAATTGTTATCTATAAAAAAAAGTATTAAAATTAAAAAAAAAATATAAAATTTTTTTTATTTATTCGAACTAATCAAAATATTGTTTTTAAAAAAATTTAAAATGTATTTCTGAAAAAAGTTTTTAAACAGAGAATATCTTAAATATCTCATGGACAATCTAAGACGTCTTAAACAGCTTAAGAGTAAGTTTTAAAAAAAAAAAAACCCTCTTAAGCAATTTCTTGAGCATTTCTTTCTAAAAATTTCTATTCTAATAGTTAATTTTTGTGATTAGGGCGATTAGTGGTAATTTATGCTTTAGTTTAAGAGTCTAATGAGTAGGCACTTTGTAGAAAGCAAAATTAAAATTATACAAATTTCTAACTTTGAATACACTAAACATTTTTAAACTAAATCTTCATACAGTGTGATAAATTTAAAACAACACTATTTTTTTGCAACAAGACTTGAAATTTATTTATTCTGATCATTTTGGATTTTTGATTTGTAATTTCTTGACCATAAAATTGACTGTAAGACATAAAACGCTGTTGAAAAGAGAAACTTATGAAAAGGACTATATATTTACAAATGTTAAACTTATAAAAGAAAACTTTGACAAAGGCTTTAAGCCGAAACCGGTCAGCTCAAATTTAGATAAAAATTTTTTTATGAAAATTTATCAATTAAATAAAAATTCTATTTTTAAAAAATTTTATTTTAAATTTGATCTGTTTTTTATTGATCTTTATTTTATATACAGTACAAAGCTGAAATAAGTAAACGAAAACACGTACAGAAACAGGACACTATTCGAAAATTTTTCGAAAACATCTATGAAAATGTTCGACAAATGTTATAAAATGTTCGAACACGCAATTAACTTATTTTAGCTTTGTACTGTAACTTGTTTGAAGATATTTTTATTGAAATGTATGATTAAAAGGGATCTAAAATCAACCTTCCAACTATGTGAAATGGCATTTTTTTGAATACTCTTAGAGTTAAGTTTAAATTTTGAGTTATTTCTACATGACAAGCTTTTCATTGATACAATGTTATGAACTAACTTGGAAAAGAAGAGAATCTTTAAAAAAAAACATTACAAAAGTATGTTCATCAAAGTATTTTTATCTTTAACTGGATTAACTGTGTTGTCATCAGAAAAAGATAATGTATTGATAAGACTGTAGGGTGTATAATGTGCATTTGAGTGTAGTAATAAGGAAGATCCCTTTTTTGAAAAAAAATTATATTCAATAAATAGTAATTTCGGGAAAAAAGCTTCATTCTCAAAATAGAAGGATAGATTTTTGAGAAATTAGAAATTTTCATTATTGTTTTATGGACTGACTATGTCTTTAAAACGAAAACAATTAAAAAAATTTTTTTTATCAAATTTAAATTTTTAAACCACTAAAATTACATATGCGAATAAAAGTCTCTAATCATTTAGAAATACTAATTTTTGTTTCTAATAAAAAAATAAAAGAAAGAAAAAAGGCTATCTTACACTCGATTTAACTTAAAGCCTTAAAATATCTTTATAACATAATTTGATACCTAAATGACAGTCGAATGAAAAGTGATAAAACTTTGCATCATAAACTTAATTTTTATTAAAATTTTAATTTAAATTTAAAAAAACCTATTTTTTGTTGATATTAAAATAAAAAGAAAATATAAATAATAAAATGTTACTATTGGGTTAATCGACAAAAACTTTCGATTCTCAAAAAGTTATCAGTTTGTTTTTTAAGAAAAAATATAAAAATAAAATTTGAAACTCTCAATTAATTTGACTAAAAGAAAAAAAAGTGCAACAATAACAAGAATTTTTTTATTTATTTCATCATTAAGATATAAAAAAAAAAAGGTAATTTAAAAAATAAAAATAAATTGAAAATTAACTTTAATAACTGGATCCTAAAGCATAAACTCAAATAAAAAAATAAAATAATTTTTTTTAGCTTGACTAGATAACTATTCTATCTTAACCATATTTTTTTATGTGATAACTGGAATTAAATTTTGAGAAAAAAAAAAAATAATATTAAAAATTTACTAAATTTTAAATTAAAAAAAAATAAAAATTTTTCATAGAGCCTGAAGATCCCAGTATCTTATATATGAGGTCTACAATTTTTAAAAAAAAGAAATTCATAACAACGTAATATAATGAATTTTGGCGTAGTCAAGCTTTATGAAAAAAAAAATTAAAATTGTTAAATAAAAATTTAATTATTTTTTTTAAATTAATTAAAAGTTTATTTAAATTGAATTCATCAGAAATCATCAAGCGTGCAACTTTAAAAAAATTATGATGATTTTTTTTTAGTATATTGAAGTTTTTATTTTTGTTCTAGAAACTTAGAAAATTAAGCGAAATGTAATAATGAGTGAGCGTATTATTATAAAAAAAGAAAAATATTCATTAGATAGGATCCCATTTATAGACGATTCGTCAGAAGGACAAGAACAAAACAAACTGATTTATAATGAAACAGATGTTCATAAAAGAATTTTGGAAAAAAGTAAAAATTTGTCATTCCATTCAAAAAAATTGACACGAGCACAAAGTTTAAACTCGAATAAACGAGCAAAATTTAAAAGTAAATTTGAAAATAAGAAACTCACTATTAATGTTGGTGGTGTACGCTTTGAAACGTATCGTGAAACTATAAAATTAATTCCTGAGAGCCGCTTGGCCAATTTGTCCAAAACAAATAGCGATTACGATCCTGTTACAGGTGAATTTTTTTTCGACCGTGATCCTTATTCATTCCAGTCCATATTGAATTATTATCGAAGTGGTCAACTTCATGCACCATTAAATGTTTGTGGTAATCAATTTTATGAAGAATTGTGTTTTTGGGGAATTAATGAAACATCGATTCAACCATGTTGTTGGACTAGTTACAGTATTAAAAGAGATTGTGATGAAGTTTTAAAACAAGTTTTAGATGAAGCTGATGGTAGGTTGAGTTTTTTAGAATTTTTAAAATTAAAAAAAATCAATAAAAAAAAAATTTGAATTTTGAAATTTCTAAGTTACGGTAAATCTCTGAAAAATTTTCTTTTACCGCATCGTTTAAGCAGCTTTGTAATATTGCTTATTTTTAATTTCTTATAGAGAATTAAGAGAACATCGTCTAAATAATAAATTTAATAGACTAATTTTGAATTAGAAAATAGGATAATTTTGTTAAAGCTATACTTTTATCAAAATTGTGCCGTAGCCGTATGAAACCGTAACGTAGCGTTACGGTTTATTATTGTTATTAAGGCAAAATGTATGTTAGCAAAGTTAAATGTTCGTTTATCATACTTTGTATGTTTTTATTTTGGCCATGTTCGGTGAATATATTTTGATGTATGCTGAAAATTTTTTTTATGTATGGTTAAATATCAATTCCTTAACAAACTAGGTTACAAAACTGCAACATTTCATCAAGTTCTGATTAACCTAACATATTTTTTTTCTCTTCCGAAATTTTTTCAAAACATTATGATTCACTCCTTAGATTTTTATTGGATAAATTTTTTCTCTTTGAAAAACTAGTTGTCTTTTTAATTTTTTAAAGATCATAAAGCAGTAGTACAATTTAAATAAAAAGAACAAACAAAATTCGTCAGAAATGGAACTTAGTTTGTTCTAAAAATAACAAATATCCATTTTTTTCGAATTTTGATCAACGAGAATGAAAGATGATCGCCTAAAACATAAGAAAAAATTATCCAGAATTCGAAAAATTTCTTTCAAAAAAATAAAAAATTTCTTATCCATCGAACTCTATAATTTATATTCAGAAATATTTTTCAGAATTGGTTAAAAAGCGTTTCCCAGTCAATACTTTTTTCGAGAAATTTTAGAGAGTCTTTACAGAAAATTTTGCAGAATTTTTAGAGATTTTGGAACATTTTTCTGTAAAGTTTCTAGGAAAAAACTTTGAAAAATCCATTAAATTTCTATAATTTCTGAAAATTTTCAATTTTATCTTATTGGCTGTATTTTTCTGTTTAATGCTACAAAATTTAACAATGTGTTACATCCAGAAATATAATTTTAGTCCTTCTAATAAAAATATATGGGTCTAGTCGGTTATGTGAACCATGGTTCACTTATAAACAATTACTTCACCTAAATTAAATCTAGTTCACCCAACCTAATACTTCTTCATCAATTCTAAAGATTTTTCACAAAATCTAAATCTAGTTCACCTAATCTAATTCTTGGTCAGTAAATTTTGGATTTAAAAAATATAATAATAAAATAAACAAATTTCTATTTTAACAGAGAATCCTTAACTTTTTAGTCCATGTAAAATGAACATTTCTGGAGAAATAAAATTTGATAACAACATTTTTTTTTTATTTTTTCACACTGGTTAACTTACATTAGAGTTTCTTCACCTAATTTAAATCTTTTTCACCAATTCTAAAGATTGTTGACCTAATCTAAATTGTGCTTCCCTTTTGGTGAAAATAAGTGAAGCAGTTGTGAACCAGACCTGAGATTTTTTCACTTAATTTGTAAACCATGGTTTACATAACCGACTAGAACCAAATATAACTTTAAGTTAAACTTTGACCGTGATGCCTTCTTAATCTCATTTTATTAAAATTGCATAATTAGAATTAAAAAAAAGTTTTAGGAATATCGTACAATCGGGGAGCGAAAAATACGTTGTTGCTGTCATGGATGTCCTAGGTTGAAGGCTTAAATCCTGTGCGAGGAAAAAAATAATTCAAATGAGTAACTTAACTTACCTCGTGAACGTCAAAACGCTAATTTAATTTATTTTAATTTTGTATTTTACTTTTGGAGGTGTATTACTGCAGTGCTCCCGAATTAACGTCGTACCCGTACGCGTACTCCAGCAAAAATGAATGGAGTACGGGTACGGGTACGACGTTAATTCGGGAGCAGCGCAGTATATTCAATAAATAAAACGAATACAAATAGTTAATATTATAAATGTTAAAAGAAAGAAGTCAAAAATTTAATTTTACTTAATTAATTTAGTTATTAATTCATCCTTTTGGATAGTTTCTTCCAGATCTCTTTGATGCTTATTTTTATCTTTTTTCCTAAAAATAATTTAAAAATTAGTTCGTAAAAAATACTTGTCGGCGGGATAAATTAAGAAAAAATCATTTATGAAAATATAAACTGAGAAAAAATAAAAGACAAATAGCGTTTTCTTTAATTTTAAAAAAAGAGAGAAAAAAAAATGAAATAAGAGGATTGAAAATTGATTAAAAAAATAAAATATTGCAAACTAAAATATTCTTGACCTTTTGAATTTTTTTTTAATGTTTTCGCCAATTAAATTTAGTTATTTAATTTTTTTTGAACTTGAACTCTTTGTATTTTCTAAGAAAATTTATTTCTACGAAATTTCTTATTAATTTAAAGAATATTTAGAGTGTCTTTAAAGCCTCTCTAAAATTTCTTTCAAAAAATGTTGACTGGGTTGTTTAAAATTTAGAAATCTCATACTCTCAAAAAAAGATAAATTAATTTGGATAATTACATTTAAGATTGTTTTTACTAGAAGATTATGATTACTATTCAGAAGCTAATGAAGACACTGTACCAACATTTTCAAATATAACAAATAAGGATAGCGTAATTAAATTTCCTAGAGAAAATAAGAAAAATTGGTTGATAACAGCGTTAAAAGCGTATTATTTTAGAGTAAGACCATCTGTTTGGCGTTTTCTAGACGATAGAAATTCTTCAAAAGGCGCAAAAGTAATTTTTCAAACATTCTTCAATTGTAACAATTTTTAAAAAATTTAAATTAATATTTTGTCTAGCTATTTTTTTGGATATCCGTTGTATTCTTAGTAACATCTTTGATCAATTTTGTACTAGAAACAAGCGCTATTGGACGAATTCCGTACGAAATATCAAGTAATAAAAGCCTATCGCGTAGAGATCGTGATGCGCAAACAGTACCAGATCCTCGGCTCTTACAATTAGAATTAATATGCAACATATTTTTTACTATAGAATTCATTCTAAGACTTTTATCGGCGCCAAATAAATACAAATTTATAACTAATACTTACACATGGTTGGAATTTTTAGCCATATCACCAGTTTTTTGGCCAGTTGAAACAATGTCTACAAAAAATTCTTGGGGTGTTAAAGTTCACAATTATATTGAAGTTTTCTATATATTGAGAATTCTTCGCATATTTACTTTAGTTCCTAAATACAGTGGTCTTAGGGTCTTGTTATTAACATTTAAAAATAGTATAGGTGAGTTAGTTTTATATGTTGTTATGTTAGTTATGGCATTGATGATTTTTGGTAGTTTTGTATTTTATGCCGAGCAAATATTCGAAGAGGAAGACAACAAATTTGATAGCATTCTAATTAGTTTATGGTGGGCTATTGTCACTATGACAACTTTAGGTTATGGTGACATTGTACCAGTAACGCCTTTTGGTTATATTATCGGTGGTATGTGTGCCCTATCTGGTTTAATTTTTCTTGCCTTGCCAATACCTGTGATTGTTAATAATTTTACGAGTTTTTACGCTCATGCTAAAGCTAGGGAAAAGTTAAAACAATATTCAGAAAAAGCAAAAAATTTGCCTAATCGAGCAATAGCGGCACATTTTCATTCGAATGATGTCAAAAATAATACAAGTAATTCATTTTCCAGTTTGGTAAAAGAGGCTCGAAAATTTTCAATCGTTAATAGTAACAATGATAACTTGTTAGTTCATACTGGAGTACATTTTGACAAAGATGAACAAATCAATAAAAATAATAACAACAATTATGAAGATGCAAATACCGAAAAATTTTTGAAAAAATATAAAATAAATGATGAAAGAAATCATGAAACAAGAGCTGATGATCGAAAAAGCTTAAATTTTGATGCTGAATGTAAGATTCAAATAGTAAAATTTTAAAGATAGATTTATTAAGTTTTTGTAAATTTAGGCTTGGCCAGATGGAAAGTATCAAAACGACGTACAATTAGACGAAACGCGCTCATTGATATTAATCATTTTGATACAATTTCTTTATCAAGGTAATAAAATACTTTTTTTGGTAAAAGCTTTTGTATCTTTGGATCTAAATAAGTTAAGT
Source organism: Brachionus calyciflorus (assembly GCA_002922825.1). Classification (NCBI taxonomy): domain Eukaryota; kingdom Metazoa; phylum Rotifera; class Eurotatoria; order Ploima; family Brachionidae; genus Brachionus; species Brachionus calyciflorus. Next base: position 620,645 of record NTPY01000627.1, read on the forward strand.
AACCGTAAACTCTCCATTAAACAACCCCATGACTAGAAAGCGAAATTTCGCTTTTATTCAATGCATTTATCCGGTGTTTTAAATTCTTTTAGGATATACTTTAAATGCGGTATTAAAACTGAAAATTCAGTTTAAGTCTTTTTTTTTAATTTTCAAGTCAAATGATGATGTGATGACCATTGAGGAAGAGAAAATAATTCATAATCTTGGGTTGAATCTATTAGAAACATGCATGAAGGCATGATTCACATCTTAAAATTTAAATGCCACATTAAATGCTATGGTGTATGAACTCGTAGATTATTTTGAGCTTGAATCGGCTTTTTTATATTGATTTAAATTTTAGAATCACTTGCAGGATTATGAATTATTTAATCATCTTTCTCAATGAACCCAGGATTACGGCATTTTGAAAAATAAATTTGTGGTTAATTTTAAGATCTATATAACATTTTTCTAAAAGTTTCTGGTAAACTTCGTGATGAAAAATATATTTTGAATACCATAGTACAAAGCTAAAAAAAGTTAGCGAACAAAAATAACACACTGTTCCAACAGAAGCAAATTACTGCAAATGGAAAATGTTGGAACACGTCGTTAACTTAATTTTCAAAATTTTTAATTACGTAATTTAATTTTTTCACAATTCATTCTTATGTTGGCTTATACAATTCGAATGAATTGTTATGACGAATTGAAATTTACTGTACAGAGTATGTATAATTTTGAAATATAATTAAGCAATTTTTTTCCTAAATGTTTAATAGAAAAAATACTTGTCATTTATTTGATGGCTAAATTCTTGTTTAAACCCAACGTGCTCTTTAATAAAAATTGATTTTAAATATTCAATCAGTTAAAAAGATATGATTTAGTTTTCAGAAAAAAATTTATTAGATTCATTGATAGCTTAAACTTTTAAAAAATTTTAAACCAGAATTTTATTTAAGATCAAAAGGATCTTTGAATTCAAGCCTAACAGATTTTTACGTCTAGATTAGATATCAAAATCCGTTTTTTTAAATCTCTGTCGTTTTTATTTTTGAAAAGCTTTAAATATTTATAAGCAATTTTTTTAATTTTTTTATTCTTAATCTTTTTTTTTAAAATAAATTGTTAATAATATGTCCTAAAATTATTTTTATTTTCCAATGTTTATTGCGGATTTATTTTTTATTTAACTAATTAAATTAAATAAATAAATTGTAGTCCCGCGTGGTCTAGTGGTTAGGATTTGGCGCTCTCACCGCCAAGGCCCGGGTTCAATTCCCGGCACGGGAAAATTTTTCTAATTTATTTTAGTTTTTAATCGCTGATCTTGATTTTAAGAAATGACAATCTAATTAATTTCGAAATTTTATTTTCTTTTATTTGAAAAATTTTTTAAATGAAAATTGGATTGGAAAAAAAGCCAAAATGCCATAATTTCTTTCTATTCTAAAATATTTTGAAAAAAGTATTAAGAGGATTTGTTGAAAATTATAAAAATGTAGTCCGTGATAGTATAGTGGTGAGTATCCCCGCCTGTCACGCGGGAGACCGGGGTTCAATTCCCCGTCACGGAGTTTTTTTTTTGTTAAACAAACTGTTTTAATACATAACTAGCTAAAATTTTAATTATTACTCCGAGTAATTAAAATTTTAGCTATAAGATTATGATTTTATTAAAACTGGGTAAAACTATTTTTTCGGATGTAATACCTTACCTTATAAAGAAGCCGTCAAATGTAAATTCATCTATTCTGAAACTTGAATTATTATTTTATAAAATATGGAATTCTTACTAAACTTTTTCCTATTCTAATTTTTTCTCTTTAAAAGCTCTGTTTTTTGCCAAATTTGTCATTAGTTACTGCAATCCTCCCGAATTAACGTCGTTTGCGTACCCGTACTCCATTCACTTTGGCTCGAGTACGGCTATGCGTACGACGTTAATTCGGGAGGGTTGCAGTACCATAAATTATGAAAAATTTAAATCTTAAAAAAATCATAAAATAAAATAGTAAAATGGTGAAATTTGCTTGGGATAAATATGCCATACTTTCGAAAAAGGCTTTTGACGGAAACTCCAAGCCTTACCAGGACTCTAGTTTTATTTATAAATAGTACTAAATATCTATAAGTTTTTACTTGGAATTAATTTTGAAATAGTGTAAAATAATTACATATTTTTGATATTGTCATTTGGGGATTTAAAGGATTAAACTATTTAGTTTTTGAATTTTCGTCTAAATATTTTAGCTTTTATTTTATTTAAGCTATAAATATTTTCCCGAACAGTTTTTTTTTTTACCTCAAGTTAATTTTTTGTTAAATATTTGACTTTCTGTATGAATTTTATCTGATTAATAATTAATAATAGCAAAATATATCAGATGAGAAATATTGAGAGTTTCACTTAAAGTAAATGGTGACTTGTTACTAATTTCATTCATGAAAAATAAATATAGAACTTTCAACATTTAAACTGATTTCATAATTTCTAAACAAATAAAAAAGTAATACTTAAAGAAGTTATTTTGAATCTTTTTTTTAAATTTTTTTTTTAAATGATTTTACTAAAGATAAAATGTATTCTATTTGCCTTCTTTGTGATTGGTAAGATTTGATATTTTCTAATTGTATCTTGTTAATGTTAATTTATTTTTTAAAAAGCGAGTTTATTTGATTTATCCGAAAGTTTAAATTGTTATGTATGCAACAGTACGTCTCCGGATTGTAACGATCCATTTACCAGAAATTCAAAATATCTTAAAAACTGTGATGGTGGATTATGCTTTGTAATTATTTATGATTTTTTCAAATTCTTGAAATGAAAATCTTAATTAGTTTATTTAGAAATTGAAAACAGAAAGTGTAATACAAAGAGGATGTGGGATTTCTTGCATACCAAACTCCGATTTGCGTTGCTGTACTTTAGAAGAATGCAATAGTTCAAATTCATTTAAAACAAATGTATTTTTTTATTTGATCGGATTATCAACATTTTTAATAAAATTGTTTTAAAAATTTCAAAAAAGCAGTTAATTTTGAATTAGAAAAAAAGATCACTATGATCCAAATTTTGATAAAATTTCAATATCGATTGTTGACAATTTTTTGCGCTAGCGAAAAAAGTGTATTTTTTAACTTATGTAAAAATTCGAATTAACTCGCTAACGAAAAAAGTCTTTATTAATTGACTTAATACTTGCAATATAACATTAATTAATTCAATTTTATCGAATTTCCTATCTTAAATCACACATTTAGTGCCGGATTAAACTCAGAAAAATCGTCTTTAATTAATGATGGGAGCTTTCCATTACAGTACATTTCTGAAATAAGTTGACAGTCTGCCTAAGAGGCTGCTTAAGACCGTCTTTAGAGA
>NTPY01000627.1:624152-709351 GCA_002922825.1 Brachionus calyciflorus
TGCTTAAGAGTTGCTTAAGAGTTGCTTAAGACGTCTTAAGACCCTCTTAAGACATGCTCAACTTATTTCAGAGATGTACTGTAGTTTTAGTAAACTAAAAATAAGTCGGCTAAACTAATTTAGTTAAAATTTCAAAAATTGAAAAAAATTCAAAATTAAACGGAAATAAAAATAAAAAACATATTTTTTATAGAGGATGTGAAGTTCATTTCAAATCACTCATTTCAACTCGTTCAATTTGATATAACTTTTTATTTTTCTACTTTTCTTCTAGCAAAATGTAACATTTTGTAATTAAATTGTTACAAAATGTAACAACTTTGCTACACAAAAATATGATAAATGTTTATTTTGAAAAAAAAAGTCCGGGGTTATGGATTTGAACACTGCTTAAATAAATTAAACTTATATAAACATTAAAGGTACAATACTGGTCTTTCACATGTTCCCAAAATTAACGTTCATGAACGTTCACGAAAGTTCATCCGATTTTTGAAAGTTCATTTTTTGAGAATAGGAAAATCGTTTTAAGCCAAAAAAAAGTTGATTGTCACGTTTAAAACTTTTTCTGAATTAATTTAATGAATTCCCGTGAACCAAAAAACGGGAAGAAAAACGCGTTAAAACAAATCAAAAACGTCAGCAATTAAACGCGTTTAAACAGAATAAAACTTTAAAAAACGAGTAAAAAATTCAATCTTTAAAAATAATACTCAAATAAACGCGTTTAAGTTTTAAATTTATAGAATCAATATGCGTTTTTTCGCGGAAAAGCGCGTTTAATTGCTGACGTTTTTTGATTTGTTTTAACGCGTTTTTCTCCCCTTTTTGTGGTTTACGGGTTTGTTAAATTATTTATAAAAAATGTAATTTTAGTTGATCTTACCTACAAATAAATTGTCTCTTTTCCTAATCTTTTTAGAAGATTTTTCTCCTTACTCAATACGCCAAATTTAAAAATACACAATAATTGTTAAATTCAATTAGCGAAGTTATCATATTAGTCACTCTTAAAAAAGTTATAGGAAGGCAGAAACAACTTGAAACTTTTCTTAATTCCTATTTTAATCTCATTTTTTTAAAAAATGGATCGATTAAATAGACAAACTGATCTTTAATTTTGTTTTTGATAAATAATTTAACAAATTCATTAAATTAATTCAGAAAAAGCTTTAAACGTGACAATCAACTTTTTTTTGGCTTACAATACAATTTTCCCATTCTCAAAAAATGAACGTTCGTGAACGTTCATATAATGACCAGGAACGCTCATTTTGGGAACATGTGAAAGAGCAGTATTGTATAAACCTATTTTGATGAGAATAAAATACTTTTTAGATCAAACTAACTCAACATATAGTCAGTTCTGAAAAAATAGTTCCATTGGCAAAAATTAATTTTTTCCTGTTCTGTCGGATATAGCAAAAATGTTACAAATTATAGAAATTTAAACTTTAGAAAAAATATATTCCGTAAACAGTATATATAAGCACTTAAAATGATAAATTGAAATGAGTGTTATTATATCTCCAATCCTAAAAGATAAAAATAATTGATAGTGCGTTTGATGTTTTTATAATCTTATTTATCTTATTTTTAATTTAATTTTAAATCATATTAAATAATTGTACTACGTGTTATCTTTAATAACTGACCACTGATATATTTCAGACTTACTAATCTCTTATTGTATTTTCTTTTATCAAATTAAATCAACTGATTAATATTAATTTTTATTTTATTGATTTTCAGTTGGTTGGATTGACATTTTTAATATCTTTATTTTCAGCATAAATATGTGTGTTTTCTATTTTTAAATTCGTCTTATTATTTTCAAATCTAAATAACTTTCAACTTTTCGTTAGGCCTTAAATGTTTTTGTGTTAGTTTTAATTTTATAAAACAAAAATATTTAAAAAAATAAAGAATTATTTTTATTAAGTTTTCTCAACCCATAAATTGAGTTAACATGAGCGAATAGAAATAAACTTAAAATCCTCTTTTATAAATTTCAAGATTCAAAATAATTGATTTACCACACCAAGAGTTTAAAATCTTTACAAGTTTTTTTCAACAAAAAAAAATATCAAAATCCAATCCCAAAATATTAGAAAAGGCTAATAATTTTAGATTTTCTAATTTTAAATTATTTTAAATATTAGTGTTTAAGATCTTATAAGAAGTAATGTAAATTCTTATTTTGATTTTTACATGGATAAGGATAAAAAATAAATAGTCAATTAACAAAATTTTGCCTTACTCGTGTTCATTTTCACTCAAAAAAGTTTAAAATAAAATTTTTTTGAAATTAATTCAACTTTTCAAATTTTCAAGTTCATTTACTTTATGGCTCTGTATTTTACTCAAACAATAATTTTATCATTTCAAACATAAATAATTTTTTTCCAAACATATTTTAGCTTGAAATAAACACAGATTATTCTAATCGAATCAATATTTATAAAATTTCAATCAGAGATTATACTTTACAAGTAAAATTTATTTTTTAATAGACATATTCTGTTCCTTTTTAAACACAAAAAGTTTTTTTGCAAACCAAAAAGGTAAAAAAATAAAAAAAAGATGGATTCAGATTTGACTATAGGGCACAGTTATGAGTCAATATAACATAATAATTCATATTTCCATATTAATCAAAATCATATGATTATATTTATGAATTTTTTTTTCTATTATACGTTTTTAAGTCTAATGCTTAAATTTACCTCTAATAGACTCTAAAAAATTTCGAAAAAGATTGAAATAGGAAAATAATTAAAAAAATATGAAGTATAACCGACTTTCTACCTATTAAAAAGTTTACTGTATAAGCCAAAAGTCTCCTTTTTAAAACCTTTCTAAATAATTTGATGTTTAGTGTCCCTAATCATAACCGTAGTTACTGAGCTATCATTTTTTAATTATTTTTGAATTTTAACATCAGATAATAAACATTTGAAAAAAAAATGGTTCCTTAAAGTTGTAGATAAACTTATTAGATTTAATTTAAAAATAAAATTCATTAAGTAAGGTGAAGTCAGATGGACGTAGTTAAAGCTTCGAAATTTATAAGTAGGACTACAGCTTATGATTTGGGGCACTATATGAATAAAAAAATTATTTTATTTATAGATTATTTAAACATTATTGTATCACAAGACTTATTATTTGAAAAAAAAATATTCTATGATTGATTAATCATTTTCTTTAGTTGAAATAAAATACATTGTATTTATTTCATATTTTTTATATTTATTTTAAAATTAATTGTATTTGGAAAACAATTTTTTATATTTGTTTCCATTTTTTTTATGGTTGCGGAAAATATTATGCCTTATTAATCCTCAAAAATTTTAAGATAATTAAATTAAGTTGAATTTGGTTTTTAAATTTATTTTTAAAATTGAATTTAACGCATATGACTTATTTTGATTGGAAATTAAAAATTTTTAAGAAACTTTTTTTTGTCTTAAATATCTTGATGGAATTCTTTAAGATTCTGTTCTGATTTTATCGAATATCTTTATAAAAAAACAAAAAAAATTTTTTTTTGATCGTTTACCAAACTTAAAAGATCTTGATAAGATTTTTTTAAGGCGCTTATACAGATCTTATTCAAGTTCTTTTCAGAATTAAAACTTGCGTTCTAATGAAGTTTTGTAAACGTATTTAATGCAATCGATGTACAATTTCCCGTTTATAAAATCAATCAAAAAACTCAATATAAAACTTATGTATTCAAATACGTAGATTAATAATTTAATGTCGAAATTTATATATTTTTTTCAAATTAAGTAAAAAGACTTTAAAATTCAATAAAATATACTATTTATATTAGTTTTAAACAGTATCGTAGCCAATAAGGCCCATTTCGAAATCTCCATTGCGACTAATATGAGATCCAAATGAGAAATAATTAGAATCTCTTCGAGAAAATACTAAGATTCACTGGAGATTTTTAAGACAGAGATCTTAAATTAATCTCTTGGAGATAAATGTGAGAAAATAAAAAATTCGAGTTTTAATATTTTAAAAGAGCTGCTTTAAAAAAAAAATTAAAGAAAAAAGTTAAATCTTTAAGATTTAATTTAAATAAAGTCGCTGCTCTAAAATAATAAATTAAACAAGAAATTAATTGTTAAAATTACCGATCATTAAAAAAAAATTATTATTACTGTTTTATTATTTTTTTCTTATACAGTCAGACCTCGATTTTGTAAACTTTCAAGGGAAAACAAAAATTAGTTTACAAAATCGAAAATACACAAAACCGAGGCCTCGATTTTGTAAACTTTTGTTTACAAAATTGAGGTTAATGTATTAGACCCCATAAAAAATTAATTGAAATAAGTATTTTTTAAAAATTCTCGATAATAAACAATTATTTAATCAAATCATTTGAAAGAATCAGTAATTCTTTTAACATAATTTCCTATGTAATACGTGTGGGCGTGTTATCACGCTCAAATCGTCTTTGTGTTGTTGACTTATTTCGGACATTATATATTTTATTGCTTGAAAAAATAAAAGTTGACAAAATGGAGGTAATTTTGCAATAAAAATAAACTTTTGTAAAACAAAATTAACTTTACTAAATCGAAACTTCACAAAATTGAGGTTTACAAAATCGAAAATTTAATACATGTAAAGTATTGCTAGAATTTCTGTACTTTCAAAATAAGTTTACAAAATCGAAAGTACACAAAATAGGGGTTAACAAAATCGAGGTCTGACTGTAAAAACTGATAACAGGTTTTAAATTTAATTAATCATTTTTCAATTAAGACATAAAATAATCAAGAGAAAAATGAGAGATTCTCTTTTCTTTCTTTAATTTTTCTCTGTTTATTTCTCATTTTTCAAAATCTCCATCTATCTAAAGGAGATCTCAAAGATCATTTCGATTTGGGGGGTCAGGTAGAGATTTGATTTCTTTATAAATCAAAATAAAGCATAAAAAAATTCAAGAGCAACAAGATTAACGCTTTATACGCAATTCAGGATAACTTTCTAGTTTAAGAAGGATTCTAAGCATAAATTTCTTTATTTTGGTTAATAGTATAAGAAATTCCCTATTGAAATTAATTTTAATTTAAAGAACTGATTTTGTTTATAAAAATCGGTTTATAAATTTGATTTTTAAATAAAAAATACAAATTTGGATAAAAAGAAATATTTAAAAGTTTTATAATTAAAAAAATATTGAAAAATGAAAGTTGAGAAAGTTTTAAAATAGTTGTTAGATTCTAAATAAATCATCTTCATTTTTTCATAATTTGATTCTAAAATGTAAAACATTTTTGAATCTTTTTAAGTTAAACGGAGACTCTTTTACGGCTACTCTAAAATAATAGATTTTTATGTGAATGTTATGATAATTTTATTTTATGAATCTTTATTTGTAATTTAATTGTAACAAAATTTGAATTTTAAATTAATATTAAAAAATGACAAACAACTATGAATATGCCTAAAGCAATACATTTAAACCCGAACATGACATTGAAGGGAAGATAATGTTTTTTTTAAATTTATTTTAAAAAATCCCAATCACGTTACATTGTTGCTATAGGTTTAAGTTTAGCTTAAAGAAAATCTAGAGAATTTTTTAAAAGAGGGCGGCACTCGACAGAGGATATGCCTTTTGAAAAAAATCATTAATTATTTTCTCTGTTAACGAAAGTAAAATAAACATATCATATCAAAAATAAGATAAGCTATTATTTTATTTTTATCGTTTTTTGGATCTTGAGGGTAATTTAAAGTAGAATTAGTCATTAGTTACATTTAAAAAAAGCGTAAAACAAATAGTGGAGATGAACAACAGACATGAAATTTTTGAAGAGGACTTTCCGAAACTCCACAATATAAGTGTGTCGCGAAAGCGGAGAGTTTAATAGAAGAAATCAATGCTGAAGTCGGGGCTGGAGAGTTGGCTAATGTTCGAGTTCCTTAGAACATTAAGGACGGCTTTGGCAAACATAATTCCTCGTTGCAAACAAACCATCAGACACAATTTAAAAATGAATTCTTGAATGACATTTGTGGATCATCAAATTTTTGTAAATCAACAAAATATATTTACACGATTAAACCGAGTCCGAATCTTCTTTTAATTCTTTTTCATGATTCAGAAGAAGAAGATGAACCTGGGCCTTTGAATTACTCAGAGGTACCAAACTTATTAATCCAAGCTAGATCTATACAGTACTTCTCTGTACTTTTGGTTCTAATACTATTCAACAGATCAGGATTGAATATTGATTGTAAGACAATATCTGAAACAGACCAGCAAAATGCTCTACATAATATTCTAATTGACAACATCCGAACAATAGTTTTAAAAAAAGTAGAAGTCGTTGGATACATTGCTTTTCCAGTATGAATTGAAAAATAAGTCGTATAAACAATTAATTTGTAAATTTTATATTAAATTTTTAGCGGTCGATTGTTATTGATTTTTTTAATTGTTCTACCAAAATATCATTATCGACCTCTTAATATCTCTTTTTTATTTTTTTTTTAAACGCTAGTATGTTTCGGCTGAGCTAAGCTCAACGTATTTAGCATTAAGAAAGTATCTGTTTTCTTTAAATATGTATTTTGAAATTAAATTGAGAGGAATTTTTTTTTTTGTATAATTTCTTTAAAAAAAATTTTTAATAGCGTTCTAATTAAAGACCACTCAAATTAATTATTATAAAATTCAGTAAAGTTTTGCAACACTTTTGTCACACACTATACGCCACACTTTTTTGTATTTTTATTACATAAAGTCTTTTTTCTTAACATGTATTGTATGCTTTTGAATTTTTTCAAACAGTGTAATTTATTTTTTTAAAAAATTTATAATTTTTAAATCAAAAAATGGACGACTGTATGAACCAAGATTTCTGAAAAAAAGGATTCTTTTACAAGGTTATATATTTTAGGTTATTTATTTTTCATTTACAAGTTTAGAATTTAAAAATTAATTATTATTAAAAAGCAACCTTTTTCCTAAAATCGATACCATATTCTTAGAAATTTAACTCGCATAAATCTGAATAAAATTCAAATTTAGTACCTAAAATAATTACAGTGTATTAACTTTAAGAAAGTGCAAATATTTACTTATTTTACTTCAGACATTAACCAAAAGTTGATCTTTTTGTCGTTGAGAGAGTTTTTTTTGATAAAATTTAGCGTGAAAAAAAAATTTATAATTTTGCAATAATTGCACTAAGAATTAAAAAAAAACATAATTTTAGAAATTCAGATAGCATTTAAGTTTTGAATTTCTTTAACCTTTAGGTGTCGATCAATGAATGTAATAATTTTCTTTTTCACTTACTGGTGTAATTTTATACGAGGATTCTGAATTTTGAGTCCTTTTTGTCATATTTCTAATGGTTCTCTTAATTTTTAATATATAAAATTCTTATTCTTTCAATTGTAGCCGAACTGAGCCATTTTTTTTTCAAAATTAGTTTAAGGTAATAATTAGAATAATTAGGTAATTTGAGATTTTTCACCTTGGTGATTTTCCGTAAATATAATGGATTTTACGTAAAATCAGCAGTTCGTAACATAACTGTATTCTAACTACTCTAACTATAAAGCGAAAAAGGATCGAGAGAGAAATCTCATTTCATTTTAAACAGAGATTGGTGCCTTTTCACCATATATTTTCAACATTATTCCAAAAAAAGTTAGGAGACTTGAACGAATCAAATCAAATTTGAAATTGTCTAAATTTTAACGATAAATTTCATGCTTAGATTAACACATTTAAATGTTGGAATATTTCATAAAATGGCTTGTCCCCTAAAAATTTTATTTGGTATCAAACTTAACAAATCAAAAATTTCTTATTTATTTTTTGACAAAAAACAAAAAAAGCAAAATTTGAGTTGGTGTAAAATTAATATACACCTTTTTGATAGAAAATAATTTTTGGTTTAATAAGATGTTGCAATTTTTGTTGTTTAAAAGATTAAATTATTTTACTTTCGAATTATCATATAAATATTTTAAAATTCTGAATCTTATTCAATTTAATTAGTGATTCTTAGAATATTCACATTTTCTTTAATTTATTTTTGGTAAATATTTGATTTTCTGAATGGACTTGATTAATTTTAATAACAAAATACATAATTTCAAAAATATTGAGAATTAGAGTAAATAAATAAAGAAGTTGTAACTTGTTACTAATGGAAGTATTTTAGCCAATTTCATAATTACAAAACAAATAGAAAAGTAATACTTAAAGAAGTTGTTTAAAAACTATGGTTCTTTTTTAAAAAATATTCCAAAAAATAAAAAAATGACTTCACAAAAAATTATATGTATTCTATTCATCTTTTTTTTTAGCGGTAAAATTTTACTTTTTTTTAAATTGTTTCTTAGAATAACGATTTATTTTTTAAAGCGAGTTTATTTGATTTATCGGAGAGTTTAAAGTGTTATAAATGTGATAGTGTCTTTCAATCAGATTGTAGTGATCCTTTTCGGAGAAATCCCAATTATCTTGAGCGCTGTGATGGTGGAAAATGTTTTGTAATTATTTTAGAAATTCTTCAAATCTTATAAAATTAATATTATCTGAATGATTTAATTTTTTTTAATATTTTGAATTTAGAAATCAAATGTAGAAGGTCGAGTACAAAGAGGATGTAGCTTTATATGCAATCCTGCTTCTGAGTTGAGTTGCTGTATTTCAGATGGGTGTAATAGTTCAAATTCATTCAATACAAATATTTTTTTTAATTTGATGGGATTAATCACAATTTTATTTTTAATTAAATTTTTTTAAAAATTTCATTTAAACTGATTGTTTTTGAATTAGAAAAAATCACCATAATCATATTAGATATAGCTAATCGAGTTCTAAAATTTCAAAAAATTATAATTTGTTAGCACAGACAAATATTTTCTTATTTACATTTTGAGTTTTAAATTATATCCTTGATTTATCCTGAGAAAAAAGTTTTGAGGAGAGACACGAAATACTAAATCTAGAATAAAGAAAATTTCATTGAAAAATCTAAAAAAAATAATTTAGCAGAATAGCAGAATCAAATCGGATATTAAATTTTTATAGGTTCTAATGAACAAAAACTCGAACTATGTTATTTTTTTCATCTGGAAAAAAAAGTTAATTAAATAAGTTGAGTTAACATCAATAAAACATAAATTGACTTTTTTTCGTTTTATTTTCAATACTTATAAATCAAAAATTGAAAAAAACTAAAACTCAAAATTTGTTCAGAACTTTTATTTGTTTAGAAACTTGGAACCTTGGAAAAAAATTACCCCATCCCTAAAAATTTGGCCTTCCAAGGTTTTATAAGTAGAAATTGAGTTTTGATTTACCCACTTATTCGCAAGGGTCCAATTTGTTTGTATCTTATCTTAATTTTATGATAATTTATAATGCGGCAAGGTAAATTTTTAATTAGGGAAGAATTTATAGAAGAAATTAGAAGAGGAGTGGAGAAATAAAAAACAAATAAAAAAGGCAGTGAAGAGCTTTAGTAAAAGAATGAATTCAGTAGAAGAGAAAGGTGTACATTCCACAAATAAATTAAAAAAAAATAATTAAAAAAATTAATTTCTTAAAATTTTGAATAATTTTTTTTTCTGAAAACTATCTAGGATTGAAGCTCATAGTTTTATCACGATCATTGAAAATTCGAAAAAACTGCCAAGCATTTTTGGGCACCGGTTAGTTTGTTTAATAGACAACTATCAAAAGTTAACTTACAGAACTTCTATTGAATTTGCGTTGTAACCTTATGAAGAACGTATCGTACCCTACTAGCAAAATTTAGACATACGATACAATCTGTTCGGTTACGACGTAAATTCGATAGAAGTGCTTTACAATGCTAAAAAGCAGTATTCGAAAAGTAAATGAAAAACTTTTAAATAGGGTTGGGTAACGGAAAAAAATTTTTATTTCGTCGCAAAAAAAAAAAATTTCGAGAATTTTTTTAACCTTACTTTAAAAACGGTACGGAATTTTTTTTGAATTTTTAATTTCGTAATTTTTTTTTAGGTTAGAACAAAAAAAAATCTTTCGAAACAAATATTTTTTTTTCGTACTTATTTTTCATAACGAAATTTTTTTTAAGGGTTCGAAATCATAAAAATATGTTTGAATGTATTTTTTTCTATTGAAAAACTTTTGCATTTATATCTTATATATTTGACAGTTCTAAATATCAGTAAAAGGCTTTTAGGAAAAATATTAGCCACAAGTTGATTCATTTAGAGAATTTTAAAATCATATTTCCTTGCCAAATCATTTACAATTAAATTCGAATATAAATTTTACAGTTTTTTGCTTTAAAAAATGGCTATTAAAGGGTCATCAGGGAAAAGTGATAAGAGTTATCTTATGTGTATTATAAATCAGAAGCCGTATTTGTTAATTTTAATGAAGATTTTAAATTATAAACATTTTAAAATATTATTAGGACAAGTCTTCAAAGAGCTGAACTCCTTACTATTCTTTATAAGGTTACAAAGTTTCGAAAAAAAAGAAATTAAATAAATTTTTTTTAGATCGAATTTTGAAATTTGTTTACGAAATTTTTTTTCGAATTTACTATCTTTGATTAATTTCGAAAGTTTTTTTTAACACTTATTTTAAATTTTTGGTTTCGAAAAAATTATTGAATACGTCATTACTTACGAAAGATTTTTATTTAAGTTTATTTTTAAAAAAAATTCCGGAACCTTTCTAATTTATACGGAGGACACTTTGACAATTTCGTAACCCAACCCTACTTTTAAACACTTTTAAACTGTAAGCGATTGCGAAGAAAAGTTTAGGTTTAATAGTGAAATAACTGATTTAATTTTTAAAGTTATCATTTTTACTAGTTACTTTCTTGGTTATTTAAAATTCCATAAAAATTTTCCGCAGGACTATAAAGAAGGTTTAAAAAGCGAAAACTCTGATTTTTAGTATTTTACGCTAATCAAGATTTTGGGCGCAAATTTCTAATTGGCAAATAAAAAAATTTATTTTAAAAATAGATTATTTTATGACTTCTCGTGTTTAAAATATCTTTGCTTAGTATTGTACAGTTATTGGGCAAAATAAAATATCGTTTAACAAGTTTTTCTATCGCATAAAATTTTGTTTATCGTATTAAAAATTTTAAATCGATATACAATCCTACTATTTGCATTTAATTTTCGGATATTAGGGATAAACAAATTAAAAAATTTTAAAAAAAAATTTTTAATAATTATTAAAAAAAATCTCTGTAATGGCCAATTTTAAATAAAAACAAAGTATTTTTTTGTTAATTGAGCTAGTGTATGTAACAAGGAAAAACAATTGTAGATAGAACTGAACACATCATTAACCCCATTTGAAAAAAGTCTTTCTCGGTTGATCGTTAAACATTTTAAATGAATCTGACTTTTTACCAACTGAATACTCATTGATCAATAATTTAAAAATTTCTTTACATTCTTCTATTGTTTCACAGTCTCTTAAATTCTTTTTCATCTGTGCATGTGATCTCTTTGTAATTATTTCAGTTAAAACTTTAAAAAAAGATTTTATAAAAATTTTTATTTAAAAAAAATCTGATAAATTTTACCTTTTGGTTCATAAGCTAAGAGTTTGTCCAAAAAAAAACTTTGCTCTTGTATACGACATTCGAATAGAGAACTTGAAACTAAACAAATCACAAAAATAAAATACATTTGTTCCAAACTGGATAAATTATATGGCTTCTTTAATTTAGCTGATTTTTCAAATATGTTCATTCTAAATAAAAGAAGATTTGAAACTTTAAGAGAATTCCTATTAGTTTTCATGGGATAATTTTAAGATTATTAGAACTTAGATTAAATTAAAGGAATTAAGTTAAGCATAAGAGAAAAATTACTTACGAAATAACTTGTTATATTATAGAAATGAAAAAATTGGTGATTGTAATTCAATTTAAAATTAAAGAATTATTAGTCTCAAAATTTATATCAAATTAATCGTAAGTAAAATAGAATTACTCAAATTAGAATGAAATAAACAGCCAAGAGGCATTACCTACCAAGATCTATTTAAATAATTTGCTAATTTCAGGCTATTTTCTATTTGTAACTATGGCTTATTAAAAAAAAATATTTATTTTTATATTTTTTTCTCTCTTGAGAATTAAATGAATTAAAAACCGGTGATTCATTTAGAAAGAAAGATTGATTTCGAAAAGATTACTGACGATTTTCGAAAATATGCTTTTTTGTCTGGAAAATTCATGGAACGGAAAATTTTTCTTTTTTATTTACTTTAAAAAAAAGCAGAAAATTAATTTTTTTAATCAACTCCTTTTTTTCTTAATAAAATTATTTTAAAAAAATGATTAGTTTTATTAAAAAGAAATTTAGTTCTAGGTGATTCAGATTTTTAATTGAACCAAAATTTTTAAAATTATTTTGGATCAGAGTATTTTTTTTTTTGCTATTAACAAAAGCGTTAAAATAATTAATTAAAAAATAATAAACAGTTTAAGCAAGAAGTAAATTTTGAGAATTACTGTATTCTGTTATTTGAAAATACAAGTATTAAACATTATGCCAAATTCGACCTCAATGTCTTATGTTAAACTAACCTTTACAATAGCTTAAAAAATAAAAATTTGTGCTTCCACCCTTCACTTGATATTTTCCTATCATTTCAATCATATTCTAATTAGAGATGGTCATATTATATGGTGATATTTGAATTTTAAGACTAATTTATCTCAAAATATTTTTGACAGTCGTGTCTTCGTCAAAAATTCAATTCACACAAACAATATTAGATTTTTTATTAGGGTCAAATCGCTTTATATCAAGTTTAGCTACAGTAATTCTAATGAATTTTATCCTAAGTGTATAAGATAAGGCTCTGATAAATTGTTTTACAATCGAAAAAAAGTACTAGAATAACGTCAGACCAAGCGAAAAATTAAGCGTTAGACGAGTCATTAGTGGTGATATACAATCCTTTGAAGGGAGCGTTAAAACAAAGATTAGCTTTTAGTAATCTAAAGATTTAGCACATTAGAGAAATGGACCAAGTGATTAAATAGAAAGTTGACAATTTAGAATACAAGATTATATATATACTTATAAGACTTAACTTTGTTTAAAGCCTTTAATAATCCGGTCTTTTCAATTTTCACTGGATTTTGAGTCCAAAAGACTATTTTTTTGCGGTAAAAAAACCAAGTTGTACCAAAAAAAACAGATTTTTACGATAATTTTTTTTTGAAAAACTTAATGGAAATCTTTGTGATAAGGTAAATTCTTCTTGATTTATAAATATTCCTTGATTGATGATATTTGGTAAATTTGGACTTGTGAAAAATCCATGAATGAAGTCTTTAAATACTTTTACTCATTTCAAATCTAGTCATACAAAACTATTATTTTAACCACTAAAAATAGCAATAAAATAATTAAAATCTTTTAGCAAAATTAATCCTTAAAATCCTTAAAAAAATTTTTTTTTTCATTTACATTAAAAGATAAAGTTATCTTAGTTAGCGAGTAGAAATTGATGGGATCAGCGTTGGAGTAAGAAAGTAATAAATTTTTTTTCGATAGAAACTACTTTTAAAATAAAAATGAAAAATTAATAACATTAATAAAAAACTATCAATTTTATCTTTGGGATTATTTTTATATTTTTAAAGCTTCTATAAAATTTTTAAAAAAATTGGACATTAACTTAGCTTTTATATTCCTAGTCATTGTTTGAAAGAGCTTATTAAAATTTCTCATATCAATCAACATCTAGAGGTTTAATTCAATTTTTTTTTGAGATATTCTCTGATGGCAGTCATGTAAATGTAAATCATAAGCTTTGACCGTAACGGTTTGGGAAAGTATATTAACAAACTTTCAATGAGAAAAACACACTTTAGAAAGAGAATTCCACACTTTGATTTTTTTCCAATTAAAAAATAATTTTTGTTAAATGAGAAAAAAACACTAACACAAAGACAAAGACGAATTTTTAAATTTGGACAAAAAGTATGCGGGATCAATAGTCAAGAGTGGAAAATTAATTGCTAACGGTCAAAATTATGATTTCATACAGCGAAATGGAAAAATACTGATTATTAATACTTTATTAAATACATGTCCTTGTCTTTATTTTACAGATAAATCAGGGTGTTAACATTTTGTTGCTGTATGTTTGAAAGAAAAAACAAAAATATAAAATTTTTATTTCTATTCTTAAATTTGATTACGACTTTACAAATTATCATTAGATTTTTTATTTTAAAAAAAATTAAGAAAAAATAATTTCAATTTATTTTTAAAATTAACGGTAATAGTAGTACAAACACCTAGACTTAAAAACACTCGGTCAACTTAAGAACACTTGCTGAACTTCAGGTCTTTCTATTTTTCGGTATTGTATCAAATCCGGACACGGACACAGACAGCCAGGCACGGAGTTTTACCTATCTAAAATCCGGACCAGGGCTGAATTTTTTTTAAACACTAAAGTACGGAATTTAAAAAAAATAAATTAAAAAATATTCATGCAATTGTTATAAATTAGAGTTTGCAATCAATTTAAAAATAATTTTTTGGTCACCGCAGAATCCCTCACAGCAAGTGTTCTAAATATTGATTTTTCGTTGCATAGGCAAAGTTTTACTTAAAAAGTGAATTCTAGTTTGTTGTGCATTTTAGATGCCAAATCAAAAAATAAGTCCAAAAAGAGTTAAAAAAATTTAAATTTAAAATGTGACAAATTTTATTTTGTTTTTACTTCCTTCTTTTTAATAAAACTCCATTTTTATCATTTAATATTAATTTTTTTTTCTATTTCTCCGTGTCCGGATTTTATTGTGGTTGTTTTTTGGTCCGTCTCCGGGTTTTAGGTAAAATTCCGTGTCCGGGTTTTAGGGACAGCTATTTTTCTATTTTCTTAAGGAACCTAACGTGGTCTATTTCTTTTCCTTTTTTTGAGTTTTTAGTTTCTCAATTACTTATAAATCAAACTTTTTTCGTTGCGATTTTTGGTTGTCAAGAACCTAGACCCAATTTTGGCTCGTTTTTTTTTATTTGAAAAATATTCAGCCTTTCGGTAATTTTTTAAATTTACGTTTTTTAAAAATTTCCGTTAACATAGTCATTATGATGGAAAATTGAACTGCGCTTAAACAGTGTTTTTTGGAGTTCGAACGTAGGTGGTAAATACATCTAAATCATTAAAAAATGCTCAAAAATCAGTGATTCAATTATTTAAATTGATTAGAATTTTCAAAACCGGGACGTAAAAAAGTAATCAATTTGATTCAAGAAAAACTTGTATGTGTTATTTTTCCGGTATTTTATTGGAAAAAAAAACCATCAATCAAAAAAAATTTTATTTGTTTCAAAGACCGAAAAATAAGTTGAATAATATCAGTCTAAAAGTAATCAATCTTAAAACATAAAGAAGTTTAAACTAATTTTTTGTCGTTAAAAAAAAATTTATTTCAAAATTTGAACAAAAAAAAAGCAAAACAATAATCAAAATTCTTAAGAATTTATTCAAGGTTTTTTTTTTAATTTTACAATTTTAGTTTTTTATTAATCTCTTCGATTCTTCCAATTGTCGACACGCCTTCTCAAATTTACGCGCTATTCTTATTTCATTACCAAAATATCCCGCTATAATTAAAGCAATAAGCTTCAAAAAAAAAAAAAAAATTAGTAAAAAATTTTTACTCAATTTTTTAAACAAAAAAAAATTACTTGACACACTCCAAACACGAGACCTATTAATGATATAAGTAGCAAATTTCGCCAGAAAAAGTCATAAAAAGCTTGATTACATCCAATTATATATGAACTACAAGTAGGTGGTATGTCACCAGCATATTCACTTGGTCCAACATTGCCACAGCATTGAAGTTGTTTTTGAATTTCATTAACAGCATATTTAGCAGAGCTTAATTTTTCAATCATAGCTTTATTAAATAATTCTCTCATTGCGTCAGAAACAATACCTTTCAACTAAATTTTTAAATTTAACTCTTGAGATCTGATTAATTAACTTTTTAGATTTTTTTTTCGTAAAATACTTACGTAATCTAATTTAACAAATCCCCAAGTGGCACAAGCAACATACATACCAAACACACCAAACATCAAAGCCGAATACTAGAATTTTATTTTTTATTAAAATTTAAAAACTTTTATTTGTTGAATTTATTTTACCAGAAATAGTAACTTTTCATTTTCTTTACTGACACTTAATGAGCCTAAAAGACCGACAAAAGCGATAGTTGCACCGATACTTATGAGTAAATTGGCTCCTAAAAGAATGTATCCTGATGTAAAATTAATATCAGCTTCTTCTATACGTTGAATTAATGTTGTAAAATCTCTTTCAACTCTAAACCATATTCCAATACATGCTGCTGTACATCCGGCTGCCTTTTAAAATAAATAATAAAATTACAGTAAAATGCTAAAATAAGTTAACGGCGTGTTGGAACATTTTCAAACAATGTTCGAGGATTGTTTGTTTCGGTTCGTTTTTTGGTTAACTTATTTCAAGTTTGTACTATAATAAAAAATTGGGGAGATAGCTCAGTTGGTACCGTCATGGGCGTCCTAACAGAAGGTCGAGAGTACAAATCCTGTGCAAGTCAAAAAAATTCAAATGAGTTCCTAAATTATTTCCTGGTGTTATATTTAGTAAAACACCTAACTAACCCACCTTGTGGCCTTCGAAACCCTACTTTTATTTAGTTTACTTTAATTTTATATTTACTTCTCCAAAATTGGGGGCTAATTCAATTCAATAAATTCAATAAATATAATAAAAAATTGAAAATAGTTAATTTTATTTTAAACTGGATAAGGTGTACCATTTAGTGGAGAAATTCTCTTTTTGTACTGTTTCAATTTTTCAAAAGGTGTTAAAAATTTTTTATTTAATTTGTTTTAAGAAAATCATTTCCATAATAAATTTTTCCAATAATCAAAACTAATGTATTTTTTAAAAATTTCCTTTTCTGAAAGTTTTTTTTTTCCAAGTCCATAAGCAAAAAATCATGTATAAATTTATTCTAAATTTGACTAATTAAAAGAAAAAAATGGATTTCTTTAATTCAAAAAAATTATGACTAATAATTTGTTCATTAGTATACCCGCTGTTTTTTTGTTTGCACCCAAAAAAACATATAAAAACAGATTTTTCAAAACTTTTAAATCCCCCTGTAAAAAATAAAATTTTTGCAAAAGGTCTAAAAGTAAATTGAACTCGGAGAATTTTAAATGTCCATTCTTTCTATTATTAATATTTTATACAATCTCTTTAAGGTCAATAACAAAATTTCGTCAAAATATTTTTTGTATAATCGGTTAATTTGGATTACCAAGTAATTTTAGATTGAAAAGTAGAGATTTTTTTCGAAAAAGTTTATTCATGAATTTCGGAATAACATAATATAGATTATAGACGGTTGATTGTATTTTATGAATAACTTTTTCTCTTTTACTGAATTTAATACATTGTATAATAACATTGACAATACATAAGTGAGAGAATATCTTTTCTTTTAAAATTTTACAATAAAACAACAATACAGTGTATCCCCGATTTTATGAACCCCGGTTGTAAAGCATAATTTAGTTCACAAAATTGAGACTTCATAAAATCGGAAATCATATTACATACTTTTACATGCGAGTGCGTTCAAAAGGCTGAAGTTTTTTTACTTCATAAATTCGAAGATACATAAAATCGGGGATACACTGTATATAAAGAGACAAAAACTTTTAGGTTAATTTTATATGAAAGCAAATTGCTTACCCATATAAAGATGTTAATTCCAAAAACAATTTTTTTAATAGCTAATAAGAAATTAAGCTTTTGCTTAAGTTCACGCTCAGTATATTGAGGAATCATCTCTTAAAAATACAACAATATAAAAAAATAATCTCCAACAAAAATTTTATTTAAAATTTTATTGATTACCTGAAAATAATACGAGATTTTCATTAAATTCAAATGATAAATACAAAATTTAAATCTTATTTTTTTTTTTATAATCTAATGAATTTTAGTGCTTCGGAATATAACTCATTAAAATTTGAAATTATTTCTATATTTCTTATCAAAAGGTAAATACATAAAAAAAATCTTTTTTTTTTTTTAATAAAAATTATTACTAATAGTCGACAAAAAAAGTATGTAGGACTAGAGGGGTTAATATTTTTATTTTTTTAAAACAAAAAAAATTAATGTTGTTTTACAAACTTGATGATTAATTTTAAATTTAAAAGAAAAAAAAATAATTTTTATCTTTAATTATTCCTTTATCAGATTAATTATCGTCGTCCGAGTCGTTAGTCAAAAATCTGGCCCATTTACTAACTTTTGTCGCGTTAGACAAAATATTTTGTTGTTGTTGTTGATATGGGACATTTGAATTATTTTCATATGAGTTTTGACGTTGTTGCTGATTTGTCTGGTTTTCTAAATAATTAAGTTTTGTTTCAGCAATTTGCTCCTGAATCTTGCCACCCATTTCGTTTAGTTGTTGAACTTTTAATCTACAATCTTTCGATTCACCTTGGAAAAATATTTGTTTTAAACTTTGTTTACTTCCACACAATTTACAAGTCCATTTATTCGTTGATTTTTTGTCTATATCAACTTGATACATGTTACATTGATAACATTTGACTATATTGAATATTTGTGGCATGATTCAAATGACTTAATTAATATCTTAATTTTGTATAAAATTTACATTTTTAAAGGAACATTTACTCAGCTTTTGATAAGGCGAATATTAAAATTAATGGCAAATTAGCTTTAATGTGTAATCTTCTACTATTGTCCTCTTATTTTTAACACAATTCTATTTTAAACATTCATGGATATGATTGTAAATATTATTATAAAGATTGATTGTGTTATCTTCTTGGCTAAACTGAAGTTTTGATAAATTCGATCAATTCAAAGCAATAAGACAACACTTTAGAAAAAAAAGTAGTACCGTGAACTCAAGCTGTGATTTTCAGAATGGTTTTTTTAGAGCGACATGTCACTTTAAATAAAAGCATTTTTTTTTTGAAAAATTTTTGAAATTTATTTTTAAATTTAATGAAAAAATAGGTAAATAGCAAAAATGTTCTGAAAAATTTTTATTCCGAAAATCATATTCCAAAGAAATATATCCCGTTTTCTCAAATATTAAAAATATTCTGTTTTTTTTTAATTTAAAATTTACGGTAAATAGCAATTTGTTACGGATTGGAAATAGTTACGCCTAAATATTAACGGTTTAAATATTTACTGAATTCCTGTTTAAGAAAAAGTGAATAATCTCCTTTACGTCGAAGGGACGAAGCCAATGCAAGAAAAAGAGCAAGAGTCAAAGCTGCAATTGATGCAAGAACCATAGCAATAACTAAAACTGATATCGACGCAGAGGGGAAATGACAATGGATAAAGACTGGTGTTACTGGAAGATCAAGAATGTCTGGACAAAAAATAGAATTCGAAGAAGAGCAACAAAAACATTTGGATTTTTTGGAACGATATAGAGAAAATCCTGAATACTAATTTTTTTTATGGTAATTAGCCTAATTCCTGATTCTTTTCTTTCTTATATTTTTTCGATATTTTTTATTGGAATCAAATTATTTCGGAATGAAATTGACGTGAATCGAAAAAATATTTATATTTCGTAAAAAAAAGTTTCGATATATTTCTAAAATTTTTTTTACTTTAAGTGACATGTCGCTCTAAAAAAATCCTAATCAAAAATCACTGCACATTATATAACGACATGAGACTATAAATAGAATGGTATGTTACTAACATCATACATTTACATTAATTGCTTGTATTTAATTAATTAACATCACTAAAAGAATTATACCTTAAAACCTTAGAAGTGTCCCCTTAAATTCACCTTTTTTTAGACAAACGGAAATCAGCAGAATTTTAATTTTGTTATTTCTAAATAGATCCCACTGAACTCTATCAAGTGTGTCATAATACGATATTAAATATTTATAAAGTCTCGATTCTAAATTTTTTTAATATCAAAAATTGGAATGCTAACACCAAAATTCAATAAAAAGTTTTTAAAAAACCAAAAACTCGAATAAATTTATTTAGAATTTTTTTTGATTATTAGAATTTTATAATCACTTTCCTATTTGACAAAAAATGTTTGAATTGTTGAATTTTATAACTATTTAAATTGAAAATAATTCTATACTATTTTATTATTATTCAGATTTAAAGCAATAAAAATATTTTTTAAAAATTTTAAAAAAAAAAGATACTAAATTTAAAAAATTTAAAAATTTTATAAAATTGTACATATAAATTTGAATAAAATTTTTGTTCCAGGCGATATTTTTATGACAAAAAAAAAAACAAACTTCTTATTGTTTTCTGCTTAATTTATCTATCAAATCAGGGCACATTCTGAACGTCATTTGAATCTTAAACAAAAAAAATAATTTACAAAAATTAAATATTTTTTTCTTTTTTGTATTTAAATAAACTTACTAAAGGCTCAATTTCTTCTTTGCGTAAAAGATTAAACTCAGTTACAAAATATATGAAGTGTTTATAGCAAGTATTTACATGAGCTTCCTTTTTTATATGAAATATTTAAAATTAATATTCAAATTTTAATGTCTTTTATTGGGACTTACAGCTCCTATCTGAGTTATTCTATCAAAATGATGAATATAAACATGAACAAAAACTCTGAACAAACGACTGAGCAATTTTTTACACATTGATTGAAAATTTTTCGGAAAAGGCACACCCTTTTGTACCGGAAAAAGAGATTCATCATTGATTTGCTTTTCTATCCATTCCATTAAAAGAGAAATGTATTTAGGTGCTGATAAATGAGTTGGTTTTTTGTAATTTTCATTATCACACCATAAATACTCGTACTTAGGACCACCGGACATTATAGGACACGATTCATCTGTACAATTATCAGATATTACTCCATAAAGTAAATTAACTCTGTTGAAAAAATCAACTACATGCACAGCTATCCAATCGTTTAATTCTTCATCTTTGGGCAGTTTAACAGTCTCACGTAAGTCAATACCAGCACTTAGAGTCTCATCAGCATGTTTATGCAAATTATATCTAAGGGTACCTGGCTCGAATTTTTTTTTCGGCCTAAAAGTCTTTTTTAAAATATTTTAAATTAAAAAAATAATTTAATATCTAACGTTATCAAATTTTAATTTGAACATTACTTTGTCCTTAGCGAAAAAATTATGAAAACTTATGCCAGCCATGAGTTACCAATGATAAGATAAATAAAATAGAATTTTTATTTTATATTAAAAATAAAAGTCAGGTAACTTTTTCGTATTTTTAGATTAAAAAAATCAAAAAAAAAAAATATTTTTTTGAATTTTTTATTTAATTTTATGATAATTTTGAGCTAAAAAGCAAAAATACTATTTTCATGACTTGGGTTTTTTATTAAAGCATTAAAGCAACACAAAAAAAATAAAGCGAGCTTCTTTGCTTGTTGTGTGTTTAGGATGATGGTAGATTATGAAAATAATAACAAAAAAAAAGAAAAATTAGAAGCAAAAAAGAAATTTTAATTTGTTATTAAGTTATTTATATTTAGATCAAAATAAATTTAACATATATAAATTTTAGAGACTTTTATTTTTTTGAGATACTTTGATCCTTAAGTCAAATTTAAATTTTAAGTGTGAAATCAATTTTAAAAAAAAAAATTTTTTTTTCAAGTTTTAGTTTATTGTTAAAATATTAAGCTTGGTTATTTGAGTTTTTTTTCAAGTTTAATTCTTTGTACTAACAAAATAACCATAACAAGTTTGTTAAATGCATTTTTCACTAACAAAAAATGATTGAGTTTTCCTAACAGTTTTTTCTTGAAAATAATAAAAAATATTCGTTCAAAGAACTTTTTTGAGTCACCAATTGTCTTGAATAAATTGCGTGCAAGAACTTATCTGGTTGTAATAATTTCATACTACAAATCTAGATCTAAATATTTAAACATTTCATTGACCAGTCAAACAAGATATTTCAAGAATTTTAAACATTACAATCATCTCAAATCGAGCTCAACAAAAAAGTTCTATAATTTTTTATTGTATCCTTTAACATTATTTTTTATGTGACAAAAAATGTTTACACCATATTAAATTAAGATATTTGATTAACCACAATTAAAAATCGATTACATACAAAAATCACTGCTACCTTGAATAACTAAAAATTTTAATATAACTGGCTGCTTAAGAAAAAATTTATTAGAGCTTTTTTTAATACTAGAATTTGATTATCTTGATAATTCTGGTCAGCCTATATTTACCTTTTTATAAATTATTAGGGAGGAGATAGCTCAATTGGTACCGTCATTAGCTTCCAAGCAGAAGGTCGAGAGTACAAATCCTGTGCGAGTAAAAAAAAATTGAGAGTAAGTTACAAATTATCTCCTGGTGTTATATTGAGTTAAATAACCTACCTTGTGGACATCGAAAACGCTACTTTAATTTTATATTTACTTCTCAAAATTTGGAGATAAATTCAATTCACTAATAAATAAATAAATAAATTCTTTATCATCTTTAGTTACTTTCAGATACAAAAAGATGGCTACAAAAACATATTTTTTACGATTTATCAATTTTTAAAAGATAAAGAATCAAATGTTCTTTCCCTCTTTTCAAGGACTCCAAATTTAAACACTAAATGAAAAGTTTCTTTGTTTTTTACACCTATCGCCAAACATGACAAATATTCTCAAACATCTCTCAGTTGAAAAATTTAATTTTAAAATTGTTGTAACATTTTAATGAACCCTTAGTTTTTTGTCTATTTGACCTATTTCTAATCATTTTACATTTATTTAGGATACCAAAAACCGTATAAAAACTTTAGGACAACTTTCTATTTTTATTTTCTATTTTTAACATCGCCAAGTCTGGCGTAATTTTGTGAATAAATTAAATTAAATTAAATTATTTTACAAATATTCCCTAAATTTTTTTTTTAAATTTTCTTTATTTTATGTAAAGAAATAAATTTCTAAGTTTATATTTTTTAAACTTTGAAAGATGTTTGATCATGTACTGTACGGATTTGCCACTATGTTTTCATCGGAATTCTCGTGAATTCCCGGGAATTTCGGTAAATTTACGAGAATTCAAAATTCGTTTTTTACTGTTTTTCCCTCCATTACATTTTAAACAAATTTTCTTTGAAATAAATATTAGGGAAAAAATCGGTAAATTTTCGGACAATTTCAGAGAAAAAACGGAAATTTTTAGAAATTGGTAAAGAAAAGGAATTTATGAAAAATTAGAATTTAATTTTAGAATTTTTTAGAAAGATTGAAAAGATCAAAAATGTTGTTCTTTAAGTAAAAAATGCATCATAGAGTAAGTTTTTAATTAAATTTGATTAAAATTTTTCAAATTAAATTGTAATTTCTGATAAATCTCAATTTTCCTTTTTTTAGAAATTCTCCAAAATTATGAGGAATTTTTTCGGATTACAAAAAATCGCTCTTCTTCATCATTTTTTACCTTTTTTCGCCAAAATTTCTAAAAATTTCCGTTTTTTCTCTGAAATTCTCCGAAAATTTACCGATTTTTTCCATAATATTTATTTCAAAGAAAATTTTTTTTAACTGAAATGGAGGGAAAAACAGTAAAAAACGACATTTTGTGGCCCTTTTGAATTCTCGGGAATTTACTGGAATTTCAGGGAATTCACGAGAATTCTAGTGAAAACATAGT
This sequence comes from Brachionus calyciflorus, assembly GCA_002922825.1. Classification (NCBI taxonomy): domain Eukaryota; kingdom Metazoa; phylum Rotifera; class Eurotatoria; order Ploima; family Brachionidae; genus Brachionus; species Brachionus calyciflorus. Next base: position 647,934 of record NTPY01000627.1, read on the forward strand.
GACAAATCAGTACTGTAATATGTGGTCAAAATATTTCACATTACCGAAAAAACTATATTGAGCATCTATAAGGTGATCAGTTGATCATATAACCATCAAAGCCTTTTTTATCAACAAAAAAAAATTTGTACGGAAAAATTCAGACGATCTATTTTTCAAATTTTTAAGTTTAAAATTGTGTTCTTATAAAATTTTTAGCCTACGGAGTTTTTTGAAGCAATCAAATTTTAGTCAAAAAAAAAGCGTATTTATTAACTTTGAAATTTAAATTAAAACAAAATTCTTTTAAAATTTAAATATTTTCAAATTTAAAAGAAAATGAAGTATTTCTTAAGAGCCTTAAGACCCACTTTAACAAAAAAAACTTTTAAAAAGTAAAAGCTTGATCTTTTATCTTCTTGTTCGACTCACCGATCATAACTCGAATCAGAAACGCCGAAACAACTTAGTCTACTTTTTTAATTTTAAATCAAGTTTATTATTCAAAATAAACTTAACTTACCTTTCATTAAAAAAGAAAATTACCTTAAGTATTTTCATTTTTTTTATGCATAATTTATTTTCCTTGTTCTATGTGCTTACTTTCAACAAAAAAAAAATTTACCTTTATAAATAAAATCTATCGAGTATTAACTATTTAAAAATTATATTTTAATTTTTTTTTAGTTGTTGTTGTATTGTCTATTGAGACCTCAACATAATTTATCATAAAATAGAATTTATTTGAAAAAATGTATTCTTTTCTTTTAGATTTTTATTTTCTTCGAGATGATCTAAATAATGTTCGTAAAGGGTTATTGAGGAAAAAAAAACTACAGGTATTATTTCAAAAGGTTAATAAAAATACTCTTTTTAAAGATGTATGTAGGAATTTCAAAATTTGTTAAAGATCTTGATGGCTTAGAAAAACACTTCCGTATTCAATATCCTTATTGTTTTTTTTAAACACCATATTTCTAACTAAGCCGATGAGATTTACTTCAAAATTTAATTAAAGAATATGCATAATCAAAGTAAATTTATTATTTTTTGTTTAATTTTTCCTAGGATTTTTCAACCTAAATTTTTGTGATATCTTAAGAAGAAAAAAAAGTGGTCTTTTATTTAAAAAAAAAAAAAAGTCTTCGACTCTTTCGTTGAACGATACTCTTAAAACTTAAGAGTAATTGTTGTCGAAGCAAGAGATCTCGAGACAGTTTTTTGTTAAAAAAAAATTCCTTTTCAAAAGAAGTTATTTAATTTTTTAGTTTAATTATTAATGGCCACTATTATTATTTCAAAAAAGAATTGAGGTCTCAATTTTAATGATTAGTAAAGATTAAGTTTAATTACCTATTAAAATAAAAAAACTAGTTTTGGCTAAGTTATTTTATTTTTTTTTGTATTTTATCGAGTTAAAAAAAAGCATACAAAAACGATCTATTTCTAAAAAAAAACTTCAATAGGTCTTCCAACGATTTATAAACAGTCTGGCCCTAAATTAAATGTTAGCGAAAAAAAAATCAGATTTTTATTATTAATCAGGTGCTTATTTTTGATATTTCAATAAGAGCCTTTTTACAAGGCTTCTTTTTTATTAGATATTACAATTTTTTTAAAAAAAGTTTTAATCTTATTGCTTAAAATATAAAATTTGAGACATGAATAAATTTGTTTTTCTTTTTTTTTTTGTTAAGTAGCGAGGCATATTTGGTAAAATTCTTTATTGGTAGTAATAGCTTAATTTAAAAAAAAATTTAAGATTTATTGAGAGGTCTTAACCAAACAAAGCCTATCATTTTTGACAAGCAAAAAATATTTATTTTTTTAATGAATGGATAAACAGGATATTTTTTTAGTTTCAAATTCCTAATAAAATTATTATTAATTTTGAATTTTTCAATTTATTGAGTAGGAGTTTGGAAAAAATTGGTAGTGGTAATAATAAAAAATGTCTGGAATGTAGACAATGTCTACATTAACGCTATTTCTTAAAAACAGCATATACAATTTAATTATTCTAAGCTTTTTAAGAAGTCGTTTTCTTGGTCTATTTTTTGCAAAACATGGATTGAACTCTTTCTTTTTCAGTTATTTAACATTCGTTTAACTTTGAAAACCGATGTTCATTGATTTAAATTGTAGTAAGTTCAGGTCAGTTGATCATTCATTTAGGATATCTAAATTGTGTTTTAACTCTGTTGTCTTGCACATTCTAGAACTCAAGAAATCAATAAATTGTACAGAGTTTAAAATGAATTTTTCTAGAAAGTGATAAAATTAATCTTTAGACTTTTCAAAGTCACAGAGTGAGTAAAGGCCAATATTTATTTTTTCCAAAAACAAACTAAACCATGTTTTTCATCATGTTTTTTTATCTTAGTTGAAAAAAAAATTAAAAATTAACTCTCTTCATCTTGTTATTAGCTCCAGTAAAAGCACCTAAATTAAAATTTTTTAAGCTTTTGATTGTTTTTACAATCATACAGTGCTAACATGATACGATGAATTCAAGATATTTTACCATTTTTTTACCATATTTTACGTAAAAAACGGTAATCTAACAATCGTAATTTTAGGGAAAATATCGGTATTTATGGTAAATTACCGATAATTTACGTAAAATTTGGTAAAAAAAAAAATTCCAAAAAATTTTTTGGAGAAAAAATTTTGGAGCTAAAAATATGTTGGAAATAATTTTTAGACCGGAACACGATTCATTTTTTTAGAAAAAAGAGCTTGAATTTTACCGAAATCTTAAGAGTTTTTTTTTAGTTAAAAATTATTTTCAACATATTTTTAGCTCCAAAGTTTTTTTCTCCAAAAAATTTTTTGGAATTTTTTTTTTACCAAATTTTACGTAAATTATCGGTAATTTACCATAAATACCGATATTTTCTCAAAAATTACGATTGTTAGACTACCATTTTTTACGTAAAATTTGGTAAAAAAATGTTAAAACATCGTGAATTTACCATAATTTACGGAAAATGTGATGAATTCATCCTATCATAGCAGCACTGTATATAACTTTTATTTGTATTTCTTGATACATCACTTAAAATTACATAAACGAGTTAATTTTCAACCAGAAGTATAATTCAGGTCATTACAAGCTTGAAAAAAAAGGTTATTTGTTGTTCCGTTCAAACTATTTTAATGATCTCCCACAAGACATTACCAAAGAACTAAGTTTTTGATTTTAAAATGTAGAGAATTAAATTTTGAAAAAAAGTATCGAGCCAGTTTCTTAAAAAAATTTTTTTCCTTAAAAAAATTCGGAAAATATTTTGCTCTTAAAAACATGATGTAGTTTGCTTTTGGATAAAATAAATATTTAAAAAATACGAATTTATGGTTCATTGGCCTTTAGATGTTCCATAACAAAAAAATTGATTTTCAAACACAATTGCAGTAAAATTTTGAAGTAAGTTGACACGTTTCGATATCTGACTTAAGCCCCTCCGAGACAGCTTCGAAACCGAGCTCTAAAAAGGCTTAAGCGGCTTTAGCGCACGACTTAAGTCAACTAGAAAATGGCTTCGAAACTTTGTCTTAAGTCAGGTGTTAAATTGGTTTAGAATTGTACTGTTCTTCCTAAACCCATAGTATAACCAGTAAATATTTTCGATTTTTGAATATTTTTAAAACAATTCCTTAGCGCAATTTTTAAAACTATTTAAAAAATAATATCTTTGAAAAATTTACTTTTCAAATGAATCAGCTTCAAAAGAAAATAATTAATTATTTTATAAATAAACTAACATATAAAATAAATTTTTTTCTTGCATTAGATTTATTAAAGGACATAAATAGTAAACGCCTTTATTTAGGCTAATTAATTCATTTTGCGATGTTAATTAAATAAGTAAAATACTAAGCAAAAATGTTTAAACAGTAGATATTTGTTGTTTATGATAGTTCAAGTATTTAAGATAGCCTAAAGACTTTTTCTTTTGATCAAGGATCAAAATGAGACGAAATTTACCTTAGTAAAAAAACTATTTCAATTAATTTTCTAGTGATTTCAACAAACTCATAAATCAAAGGTTTCTTTTTCAAAAAGCCCAACAAATATTTTAAGTAATTTCAAGCTCAAATAAAAATTTGAATTAAAAGGCTTTTTTTTATTTTTTTAAATTGTTGTTACTAAAACTTCTTTCAAATACCATTGGTATCATGTTGCTCAATGGATAAGGAAAAAAAAATTTTTTTGATTGTTTAATTGAGTTTTTTGTTTTGGGTTTTTAAGATATCAATTTTTTTTTAAATTTAGTATGATAAAAATATTTTCATTATATGATTTTATAATATTTTAATAAAAAAAATTGATATCCTTTATAGTAAAAAATTTATTTTTCTTCCTCTTTGAAGCATCTGAACTCAAACATCAGCATGTTTCAAAAATAAGAAAAGCAAGTTTTTTTGTGATTGAATTTTAATTTATTTTTGTTCAGAGTAAATTATGACTCAATCAAAGCAAGGAAATGCGTATTTGAGTTTTTTTTTTAATTTTAAGCTATTTAGCTAAAATTTAAAAAAAAAAGGTCGTTTTTATTTCTTTTATGGTAACAATCAAATTTAAAATTAAATATATTACTTAATCGAAAATTAATTTTTCTTATTATTGAACTAAAAAAATTTTCAAAACAATTATGTAATTTTGATATTAATAGGTGCATATTAAATGTTTTTCTAAATATCAAAAAGGGAAGCGGGATCATTATCAAGGCTAAAATTTCAAAATTACGAATGAGTCCTTCAAATTAAGTAGATTTTTTTTTTAAATTTACAAAAAAAAATTATCTTTAAACTAGTATTTTAATTCAAATTTTTTAATCGGGACTGCTAAAAACGACGAACACCTGTTCCCGAAATTTATAAAGTTTATTAAAATTAACATTAATCTTACTTATCAAATGTTATCAGTAGATGCTGATAATAATTTTTTATGGTTAATCTGAAGTACACTTTATTAATACATTAATAAAATTTTAAGAAAAAATGAAAATTTTAAGAAAAAATGCGTCGAAAAAAGATTGTCGAAAAAAGGTATAAGACCAGTTGTTTGGAGATCGCACACTCTTCTTTTAGAAAAAAATTTAAGCTAAAAAAATTTTTCTATACAAAAAGTTTCAAATATATACAGATATTAAAGAATAAAATTCATTTTATAAATGTAAAATTGTTTATCAATTTTTGAAATTAATCTTTTAGGTTAACAAATATTTTTGGATTTATTTATAAACTTATTAATACGAATTACAAATTGATAATTCACTTGAGCAAGTTATCAATATTTTCTTGAGTTGGTACAGAACATGAAAAATTTGATTTTTTTCATATTCTCTACAAGCTCACTATTAGTAAACCAAACAAGTTTATTTTAACATATGTTTCATTCTGTTCTAACACGTGCTTTAAAATGTTCGAACAAGTCGTTTACTTATTTTGGCTTTGAGATTTATTATCTTCGATTTCAAAATTTCTACCTAAAACATGGGGTAATTTTTTTTAGAAAATCTGAGACACGAGACCGGCGTGGGTCATTTTCCTTGCAAGAAAACCCTTTTGTCAAGCTTTTCTTACACACTGTATTAAGGTCTGAAATGTCAGAAAAGTTCCAAAATTAAGGGTTTGGCATTTTTTCAAAATTTTTTTTTATTCGTTATTCATAAATGATAAAGCCTGTTTATTTATGCATGCATAGGTTGAACAACTTAATTAACCGAATGGTTTAAGTAGTTTGATGGAGGACCTTCGGATTTTAATAAATCAACAAACCTAGTTTAGTAAAAGGTTCAAGTTCCAACTTAAAGAAAAAAAATTCACTAATGTATAACTCAAATATCAGCTTATTTTGATCTAAATCAGCATAAATTTTTTTTTATGTATTATTTCAGTCTTATAGAAAAAGCAACAAATAAAAGGTATAAAATCCAATAAAAAAATGATTAAAGGTTTTTAAATTAGTTATACTTAAAAGAATCACATTACCACTAAGGATTGTAAGGATTTTTTTTGAAAAAAAATACACCCGTCTTAAACTCACACTTTTTATATAAAGGAAAATCTTTTTTTAACGGAATGCTAAAGTTTTTTGTCAATTTTCTTTTTTTGTTTTAGCTGCAAATTTGCACAACATTAAAAAAAGCCTAAATCAAATACGCATTTAAAATTTTTCAAATATTTACCATGCAACAATTTTTTTATTGCCAAAAAAAATAAATTTGCAGAGTGATCTCCTCTTTCTCGACTCTTTCTCTGGTTTTTCCTTTCCTTACTCAGGAAAGGAAAGGTTTCAAAAAAATTAGTTTTTATTGAATGCTTTCTTCAGAGGAAGAGGAAAGGTCATATTTTTGGACAAAGAGGTAACTTTTCTGACAGGGGGGTGGGTCAATTTAGACCTTGGAAAAGATAACCCTGCACGAAATCTTAAAAGCATTTAATTTTCAATTAAATTAATTTTAAAATGAATGGAAATTATTTTTAAAAGATACATATTTACTTTTTCATGCAGTCCTATTTGTTTTTCTTATCTGTCTGATTTTTAAGAACTCAATTTTTTTCCAATGATCATATAAAAATACACCCAAGATAAATAGGAAAAAAATTTCTAATTAAAACAATGTTGGAATTTTCAGTAGGTTTTACATAACTTTTTGTTGCATCTTATTACCAAACAAGTATTTATTTGCTAGTTTATAAATTTAAAAAGTATTAATTTTCACTAGTAAAAATTAAACGACTTTAAATATATGTATATATTAGAAAGGGTTAGCTCAACGAAATCAACAAGATTCGAGTTGAAATATTCAAAATAAATTCATGAAAGTTTACAAAAATTGTCATTTTTTTGAACAATTTTTTTTTATTATTTCATATTTATTTTAAAGTTATAAATTCATCAGATTATTAAAACTTGTGACAACGAAAATTTCTAAAGATCGTCATGAATTTAAAGTAAATTAATTAAATTAATATATAGAAAAAAAGAACTAAAATTTAATTAAAAATTCAAGTCTTTAGGTAATAAATCTGTGAATTAAATGTGCGTGCTATAGAGTACTGCATGAGCCAAAGAATTTTTAAAACATTTAAAAAATCCAAATAAAAAAAGCAACTATTAATTCGAAATTAATTTTTTTTCTATTTTGAAATTGTATTCATTTAAAAATTAATTTCAAATTTTTTAAAAATAGGTCGCTTCATACACAAAAAAATAGAAGGTTTTCTTCTTTTTTTTTTAATGTATTTTCGTCACTAGTTTACAATGTGACCCTTTGTATAGACGACTACAATTTTAATTTAAATTAGAACGTATCTACTATAACCATATAGTTAATTTTTTTTAAATATTTATTTTTTATTAAGTTTTTTAAAATATTCTGTTAGTTTTTAGTCGAGTTTAGCAGATAGGTCATTCATTTTGCCAGAATATGAATTTTTCAAATGAAAAATAATCTCAAACTTTTTTTAATTTTTTTGAGTTTTAAGATTAATACCTTATGATAAGCTAGAGATAACAATTTCACACAAGTCCCAAATCTTTTGTTTCAGCTTGATAATAAAGCATATTTATTTCAACAAAAACTAGAACTTTGTGTGTCAATCTAATTATATTAGCTTTTTTTTTCATTTAGATATATAAAAGATATATTTATGATAAAAATTCATCGAGATTATTAGATTTATTTTGCTAAGATTTTTTTTGTTTTAACAAATACATTTTAAAAAGGAGACCTCTTGATTCTTAGCTCTCAATGAGCTAGTTTTTTAAATTTAGAATCGTAGAATAGTTTTGAAAATAAAATGTAATTTCGGGTTTTTATTTATTTGGCTAGGCTTTTTTTTAATTTAGTTTTAATATCTAAAATTTCTATTAATCAAAAATAAACAAGTTCAGCAGTGTAATATATTCTCACTTTAAGTACTTTAAGGCGTATATTTCTCCTTTAGAAATCGCAGACCATTTTTGAAATTGACCATCGATGATCTCTTTTAATGGATCCCATATTCGACGAGATAGGGACTTTAAGAGGTTTCTTAAGATTTCAGAAAATAACTTTAAAGTCTAAAGGTTGTTCTGAATGATCTTTTTTATTTTTTTTAAATCTCTAATTTTATTATCTGAAAATATAAGAATATTTATCTGAGTTTTTCTTTTGAGCGTATAAATTCCTAATTCCTTGTAATTATGAAGACTTGAAAAATTTATAATTTTTGAATATCCTTTTGATTAATCAAAGAATCAATTACTAGTTTTTTAAAAACTATTATAATATTTATAACTAAATTAGCATATTAATAGTAAAATAAATTCATAAGAGCCTATACAAAATATATCATATTAATATAGATATTTCCGTATTTTGAAAAAAAAAAAAGTCATTCTTGATTCAATATTTTAGCTATAAGGATCGAAAAAAAGATGTTCTGTTTTATTTGAGAAAATTGTCATTATTTTAAGTTTTAATGTCAGTCAAAATGCGAGGGTTTCTGGTTCGAGAAATCAAATTTTTAGTAATCAAATTTTTTACATTAATTTTATCTAAAGCTTTGAGTCTGAATACTTAAATCAAGAATATAATAGAAATATTTATTTTTCATGTTTTGTAGTCATGTGTATTTTAACACGTTTTAAGTTTTTCATCAATTTTCGTCATAATTCACATGAAATTGGCAAGAGGTGAAAAGAATTTTGTTTTATCAAAACTTTTTTTTGCACAACCGTTCATTAAATATTATTTTATAATATTTTTTTTTTGAAGCATGGTAAAAATTGTTTTTGGTCCAAGACTAAAAAAAGACTAGCATAAAAGTATTTAAGAAATACTTTTTGTTAAATTTAACCTTAAATAACTTTTTAAATAATTTTTTTATAAAATCTGATTTTCTATTCTACTTAGTAATCTAAGCAGTTTAATAGTATAATTATGACAAAAGGAATTTACTAGTCCCAAAACTATTAAAAAAAATTGGAGAATTTTCTGAATCTGGGTTAAAATAAATTACTTTTGACAAATTACTTTATTTAATAGAGAAAATAAAAACAAGATTAAATGAATAATTAAAACAATAGATTTTTTTTCTAAATTATAGTCGAGTAAAATGGTTAAACCAAATCGAGACCTCATATTTAAAAAAAAAAACTAGTAATTTAAAAACAACGACTCAAACTTATGGCGTGACATCTCTATTTTTTTGATAACTTGTATTCCTATTCTTTGGTTTTTTATATAATTTAGAAAGGACCCTTAATAAAATATCCCCCGCAAGACTTTTTTTGTTAAAAACGACATCTAAATGTGTTTCAATTGATATTAATCTCAGTTAAAAATGAATTTCAATTTTTTCAGAATCTTTAAATAATAATTTTTAAATTATGACTGTAAAAGTAAATTTATAAGAATTTGAAAAAGATTTATAGTCTGAAGTTGAGAATAGTACAGGATTTAATTAAGCAAAAATTAATTTATTAGATTTGAAAAAAAAAATAAAAATTTTGAGACTTTAATTAGAAAATCACATTCTTTTTCATTTCCCATGACATATGTAAACATTGAGATTTTCACCCTTGATGGTCTCCTAAAATCACAAAAGCTTTCATACTAATAAAATAACTTAAAAACATTAGTCCCTAAAGTTCTTATTTCTATTGGAATTAATTACGCATTTTACTTATTTTTTATGACATTTTTCATTTGGATTTCTAATTTGATTTACCTCGAAAAATAATGTGCGAAAAAAGCCTATAAAAATTCAAAAAAAAAAAATTATTAAAACATAATTTTTTTTCTAGATAAAAAAATTTATGAGTTGTAAGTCTATTTTTAAAAGCTTTAGAAATGTTTAAATGGTGAAAGAATCGGTTGAAAAAGAATGGGAAATAAACAGACAACGCCAAGTTCTACTTTAGGCCGATCTGTGTCTAATTTAGCCGATTCGAATAATGATGAAAATTATCGAAACAAGTCGATTAAACGTCGATTAAAGCCTAAAAGTTCCAGTATAGATCGTTCATCATCATCGCCAATGATTGCTAAATATAGACTAAGTACTATAGAAAATGAATCTCAAAATCTAACAAAACCTATAATAAACCCGAATCAACCAATTATAAAATCAGTTCCTCTCAGAAATATTCAACCAACTCAAATTTTAAATCCTCGACTGTCAAAGACATCTTCAGTAATTACTTTAAATAATGAATTAAGACAAAAACAACAAGATTTGACAACAGCTATTAAAAAATTAGATTCTACCAAAGTAACACATCATCTCAATTCAAAATTATATAAACCGAATTCATTTATGTTGGCTACAAATAATAATCAAATATTATTGCCGGATAAATTAGATGATAAAAAATTTAATTCCAATTCGAATACATTACCATTGAGAAAAATACATAAGAGTATAAATGAAGATGAAAGAAGTTTATCGCCAAAAAATGTACGCATTTATCCAAAAATTGTACTCAATGATAGCAATAAAAATAAACCAATGGCTAAATTTGCAAAACGATTTGGTCTTTCGCCTAGATTTAAACGGAAAATTGTTGAAACAATCACAAATCGTGTAAATACGAATAGCTCGCAATCGAATCCTAAATTTGGCCAAGTAAGTTTAAAATTTAGAGATTTAAAAAAGTTTTTCGAATAATCTTTTCATTAATTAAAAAATATTGTTTAGGGATATACAAGTTTAATTTGTAATTTTAAGAAAAATGCTCCATTTCTCCAAGGTTTAAGTTTTTAGGTTACAAAAATTTTGTCAACAAATAAAAAAATGTCAATATTTAACTTTTTAGCCTAGGAAATTTAGAAACCAGACTTCAAATCTAATCAAAATTTTTTGCAAAATTAAAAGAATCTTAAAAATAGTCCGTAAGCACTGCTTTAGAGCTAAATATGCAACCAAAAATGCCAGATTTCTTAAGAGGATGCTTAATAGAGCCTGTTTTAAGCAAATTTCTAGATTTTTTTAAAACTTGTTCTTAAGCTCTTTAAGACGTCCAAGGAATTTTCCAATTGTGTATTTTCAGCAGCATCTACACCCTACACCTACTCCTAAATTAAGTATTTTTTGAAAATTAGTGTAATATGAGTAGGTGTAGGGTCTAAGTGTAGCCTACACCTTTAAAAAACACTAAATTATTGGGTGTAAAAGGTGTGATAAAACTAATGTGATAATAACTTTTCAGAAATTTTTTATTTAGAAGAACACATCAAAATTATCGATAAATTGATTGAATTTGAAAATTTTTAATAAATGTCTTTCCTTATGGTCTAGAGATTTGAATTAATTGAAAATTTTAAATGGTTCAAAATATTTAATATTTTATTGAATATTTAAAAATATTTTGTTTTGGTATTATCAATAAGTTTTTAAATTGTTAAGATTTTGAAATATTTTTTTAATTAGAATCATAAAAAAGTACAAGAATTTTTTATAAGGGGTTAAACTTAATATCTAATGTGATGATAAAATATCGCATCCTTGAATTAATAATAAAAATCCAAGTTATATTCGCTCTTAAAGAAATTTGATCTTTATTGCTTTAATGCGAACTATAACTCGATTTTTATTGTTCATTCAAGTATGCGTTATTTCATCATCACATTAAAGATTAAGTGTATCCCAAAATAAAAAATTCAGGGAAAAAATCAAAATTCATTAAAATCGAAAATAAGGCTTTAAAATTAAATATAAAATAACTTCAGTCAATATAATCACATGAATTAAGTTAAAATCTTCATAATAAACCTATATTTGCTATAAGTGAAAAATAACTCAGAAATGATTTTCTTTCGATATTAGAAAAGTTCTAGATAAAATTTTAAAAGTCTAGACGAGCTAAGAATAAATCTGCAGGCTGTTGATTCCTTGTCACAACCTTTTTCTGATTCAGATTTATTCTCTGTTCGCATAGAACTTTTAAATTTATATAGAACTTCTAAATTATTAAAAAAAAAAGTTTTTTATGGGTTATTTAACACTTGTATTAATTAAAAGTTGTATTATGTAGCTTTTAATTTAATTCATGCTAATATATTTACGGAAATTGTTTTAGAATTTAATTTTAGAATTTGATTTTCACTTTTAACAAATTTTGTTTTCATTTAATTTGATTCTGATAAATAGTGTTGCTTTTTTTTAATCGAATAACAACACTTTTTAAAAAAAAAATTCAAAAAATGAGATCAAACCAACAAATTACTTAAACATAACTATCTAAACTCATTAGGTATCAGTGACTAGCGATTAAAAAATCAAATTGATCCTTCTTCAAGCTATTACTAGCATTCGTTACCATTTTTATTTTCAAAATTTCACTTTTTTTTTTCAAGTTTCAATCTTATAATTCTGTCATCATCAAATAATGTATTGCATCGTTTGTGATTAATTCCATGTTCTTGATACTCTTTCTGATCAAATTTCCTCTCTTCTCTTTAATTTTTTTTCTAAGTTTGTTATTCAAAATTACCGAGCAATTACTCGATATGGATCTTTTCTTTTTTTTTTTGATTACAAACACTTGAAAATCTGATTCAATTTGTTCTTAATGAATCACAACAAAATCATTTGGAAATGAATAATTTCAAAAACAATTCAAAAAGTAGTCAAGAAGATAATCTTTCTTGAAACTTTTTGAAGATAAGTGGCATTAAGATAATCATTTTCGCTGTTACCAATTGTAACTTGTTAATATTGAACACACTGAAAATATTTTGTTGGATTGATCTGAAAGAATTCTAACAAATGAATTCCCTATTTATACTATTAAGCTAGTGATGAGAAATTTTTAAGAAAGATAAGATATACGAACTTCTAGAATAAAGCTATTATTATCTAACTTATAAAATTTAAAACATATGACATTAAAATATCGCAGGCAATAAACTGATATCTAAGTGATTATTTCTTTAACTTAAAATAAAACAGTTTTAATTTTTTTTAAAAAGATTTGATAAAAAAAACTTTCTTTTTCAAATAATCTTCATAAAAAAAAATGCTTTATCTAATAAGTTTACCTTCGTCTTTTTCTATTTATTAAATTTAAGTTTCTATATTTTAGTTTAGTGAAAAATTTATGAAATAAAGATTCTATGTCACAAATACAGTACACTCCGAAAAAAAGTTAACGAAAACATAAATAATTTTTAAACAGACCATGCACAAAACCCACACAGAACAGAAACAAAATCGACGAAAAACCAACATAAAACCATTTTAAAATGTTACTGTTTCGGTTTGGTTTTGTTTTGTGTATGTTCTGTATAAACAGTGTTTAAACAGGTCGTTAACTTGGTTTCGAATTGTGCCGTAATGTTAATGATAATTTCTAATAAGCCAAACAAATCTCGAAGTTTCAAACTTCTGGAGAATTCATCTCAAATTCACTATATATTTTCACTTAAAACTTACAAATTATAAAACAAACAAAAAACTTGAATACTTATCTAATATCTAAACAAAAATCTTCAAAAGCCTCAAATCGACTTCAAGGGGAAGTTGATTTTTAAGTTAAAAATTAATAATTAATAATAATTTCCAGTAAATTTGCGTAAAAAAATGTCCACGAAAATTTCGTTTTATGACATTCAAAGTGAAAAAGAAAACTTTTTACTCTTTATTAAGATAAATATCAATAAAATTTTGTTAAAATATGTAAATAATGTAAAAAAAAAAAGAAATAGTTGATTCTTATTTTAATTAAGAAAATATAATTTTTATTTATTCCTTTAACAATCAAACATGTTCACAATAGTAATGAATTTTCTTTTTACTTTCAGTGTCAAAAATACGAATTGATTAAACTTACCGGAATTCCGGTAATTTCACAGGAATTTACGTTGAATTTGGTAAAATCAGTAATTTATAATAACTCTTTATGCTTTTTAATTTCTAAAAGTTCAAAATATTGTTTGTTTAATCGAAATTTTTATATTTATTCAAGATTATACCGTACCCGTACCGAACTGGACCATACCCTACCAGTGCCGAACCCGTACCCGTACAAAACCGTACTCAAAAAAAGATTATTTTTGATAAAAAAAAATATGAAAAATAAAATTTTTTTTAGTCCGGTTCAGTACTGGTAATTCGGTAAAAATGCTGTAAATTGGTACCTAAGTTTAGTACATCTAAAGTGTCAATGTTTAACAACATCAACAAGATCTTTGAAAAATCAATTAAAATTTTTGATATATTAAATCTGAATTTGAAATTCAAAATACAAAATGTTGAAAAAACCGATAATGTAAAAATAAATTTCTTGAAACTAAATGATTCTTTAAAAGAAAAAATTTTAATATCCTATAAATTAATTTTTTTTCCTATTTGACGATATTGCAATCTATAACAATGTAATAATGTATTCTATTCCATCCTTTTTACTTTTTTTTTCAATAAATCTGTGAACAATTTTATTTACAAAATATATGCTGACCAAAATTTAATTTCAAAAAATAATTCTTAATTTTTTATTTTAGAGTCGTCTATTTCAAGCATTACAATCTCAATGGAATATATTCACAAGTCAAAGTAATCTAAATAAATCGGAATTTGTTGATTATGATGACAACGATGACGATTCTTCAGATACAGAAATAAAAAAAAATTATTTTCAGCGTAAACGTCGACCGGATACGGGATCAACATTTTTATTAAATAGTCTTGAGCGTAGTTCATTTCGTTACGCATCTCGTCGAAAATACAAAACCCAATCATTAGCCAATCCATTTCGTCATGCCGACACAAATTATCCAGTGTACATACACGAGGCATTATTCATGCCGGAATTTACTGTAAAAGGTCAAGTAACAGAAGCCGATTTTGAGATATTAGACGTAATTAGCCGTGGTGCTTTTGGTCATGTAATTAAAGTAAGAAAGAAATCGGAAGACGATAATGAAGAAAGTCAAATTTTTGCAATGAAAATCATGTGGAAAAGCCAAGTAATAAGAGACAGAGCTTTACAACAAGTTAAAGACGAAGTCACAATTGCGACGAGTTGTGTCGATAATCCTCTCATAGTTAAAACTTGGTTCTATTGGCAATCAAAACGATTTCTTTACATAATCACTGATTATGTCGAAAATGGTGAACTTTTATCACTTTGGTTAAAAGTCCATCATTTTCCCGAAAGAGTGGCAACTCTATACGCAATTGAGATGTCTCTTGCTCTCGATTATCTTCACAAAAAAGGAATTATTTACAGAGATATTAAAATGGAAAATATTTTACTCGATAGCCGAGGTCACATTCAACTAATTGATTTCGGTTTATCTAAATGGTTAAAAATGGGCGAGAGAACATGCACAATTTGTGGTACTATTCAATATATGGCACCAGAAATTTTAAGCGTAGAGCCCTATGATCATGCCGTAGACTGGTGGTCATTGGGAATTTTAATCTACGCTCTTATTTCCGGTGAATATCCGCTCAACGCAGCTAAAGATCATATTCAAATGAATGAAAAAGTAAGTAAACATGTGTTTGAATTAGATCAATCAAAAGGAAAATATAGTTTAGAAGCATGTGATATAATTAGAAAATTATTAAGAAAAAATCCTCATAGACGCTTAAAGTCTTTGACAGAAGTTAAACAAGATTGTTTTTTTCTTAAAGAAATAGAAAATTTTACACGGTATCAAGCAAACAAACAAGGTAAATCATATGAAAGTATGAGCTTATTGGTTAATGATAATTTTTGGAATCCTTATTTTATCTTACAAAATTACGCGCCATTTCAATTATTATTCGATGAGATATGTTTAATGAAAAATAAGAATAAAATTGAGCAGAAGAATTTGAAAAATTCACATTTAAAAGTTAAAAGTCAAAATGGTAAATCGTTGTCGACATCGTCGAATTCATGTTCGTCAAATTATTCACCATCGGCTACGCGAACAACTATTTCTGTGCCAAATTCTGACGATGTTGATTTTGATGAAATTAGAGACGTTAGTGTACAAGGCTTTACTAAATTTTAGTCAATAATTTTTATGGGCTTTTTTTTTGTTTCAAAATAAAAATTTGATAATTTGTAAATTTTTTTATAAACTTTTTTTAATTTAAAATTTTGATTTTAATAAAAATAAAATAAACTATTTATAAAATTTTTTCGTTTTTAATTAAAAAAAAATAAATTTAGCCTTAAAATCTCATCCGCTTTTGGATCAGAAAATTTCCAATATTTAGCCGATCCGATCTCGATCGTTTATCGGCTTAGTTTTTTATAATTTAAAATAGCTACACACCTCGAGGTCTAATTTGCTTGAAAGAGAGCAATGAGTGTCGCTTCGCTCAATTGTTCTGAGCCGCTCAAAGTACTCAAATTTAATTTTTTTAATTTTTGGAAAAATGGTTTGTTAAATATAATTATGTAATTTTTTCTATCGGGTTAGCTTTTTTTTCCACTGCTGACCTTATGGTGAATAAGTTTGATTTAACAAGTATTCTTTTCCCTCTAAAATAGTTTTATGATGTCTTTTATAAATGTACTTTTTTAAGCGGTGTTTGAATCCATCAACTTGACTTTTATTAAAATTAAAATAAACAAAGAAGGGCGCTAAACCTTCAAGCAGCTGGCCTTGCGGCTATTTTTTAAATAAATAAATAAAATAAACAAAACTTAACCTTTTTTCTGTCATGATTGTCCTCGTAACGTGTTGGATGTAACAATTCATGGGTTGAGATAATTTTGCTAAATTTTAAAAACTGTATTTATGCGTAAAATTGTGTAGCCAACAAGTTTGGAATAATTTTTTTCTTAAAAAATTTTTAAGAAAAATCTTTTTTTTTAAATGAAAAGCTGGAATTCTAGCCAAGTTTGGAATAATTTTTTTCTGATTATGTCAAAATCTTAAAAGTCATTTTCATTTCAATGAAAAAGCCAGAAATCTATATACTGATCCTTCGGCTATATAAACTTTTAATGCAGCATTAATACTGAATTTTAAGTTTTAATAGTACATTTAATATGCAAAAAATATTTAAAAAAATAAATCTAAAATTTAAATAGAAAAATTGATTTCCGGTTAAATTACATGGTTTGAAACTGAAAATTTAGTTTCAAGTCAAATGATTATGACAATGATTTAAACGACGCATTAATAGTTGTTAATGATTACTTTCTTCAGAGGAAGATTCAATCAAGATGTGTTTTTTTTTTATGATACTGCATTTCGCAGTACGGTATGGGTACGCCGTTAATTCGCGAGAAATGCAGTATTTAGATCTATACCATTTTAATTAAATCTCCAAATATGGCCTGGACAAAAGGGGGGATATAACCGAGGAATGATTGTAGTTTTATTTTTTACTATAATTTAAACTTTAAACTATCATAATTTTTGAACGGGTTCTCAGATTTCAAAAATTCCAAAATTTTTCGCTGCCGCTCATCAAAATCTATCAAAATATTTAATAAAAATCGATTTCTGGATTTTTACCTTAGTTTCTTCATATCCTTTAAAAAATTTAAAACAATTTTTATTAATTTGAAGCTGAATTTTATTTTCTAGACTATTATCTTTTAAAAAGTACATTTTTTTAATTCTAAAATTATTTATAAAAATCAAAATCTGAATCACTATCTTTCGGCTTGTTCCTAAATTTCGAACTCATATCACTAAACAAACTTGACTCATCATCTGAATCGCCATCTTTCAAGTAAACTTAAAGAAAAAAAAATTTATCAGTTAAAAGTTTCGTAACCCCAATTTATTTAACTTCTTACCTGGTAGTTGTTTTTTATCTTTATTTGAACGCAAGCTATTCAATTGCTTAATACTTCCTTGAAATTTACTATCTGTTTTTGAACTTTGACTAAAATCAAAATCATAATCTTTTTAAGAAATTTTAATTTATTCTATTGTAATATTTATTTTAAATTAACTTGGTCAAATTTTACCTTTTCTTGGTGATTTTAATAAATAATTATTTTTAACTGTTGAATTATTTTCATTACTATTGACTGTCGAATTAGTTGAGACTAATGGTTTAGGTGATACTAAGTTATTAATCTCATCGTTTTCATCACTTTCGTCATCTGAAAATTTCTCATTCATTCCTTTTTTAAAACTTTGCTGACCACTATTTATAAATTCTTGATAAGCACTTGACTCTTTTAGGTTACTATTCGAAGCAGCTAATAGCTCATTATTCAAACTGGTTTCCGTTTTAGATAAGCTTTCTTCTAACACAACAGTTTTATTTCGATTTTCATAATTTTTATTAGCATCGTTAAGAATTTTTTCCAAAAATTTAACAGCCTTTTCCACAGCTATTGAATCAAATGCTAAAAAGTTAGGAGCAAATTTTCTTGCTATTTCTGAAATGTCTATAGAAGCATAGCGCTTCAAGAAATTCATGTGTTTCATTATACGATTCCAAAATTTAATATCAGAGTCTTCTTTTAGAAATAGAGAAACCATTTGCTCACTAACATCAGCTACACTTAAACTCATTAAATCGGTTGTAAATAAACATTTATTTTTAGTTTGTTTTCGAACTATTTGTGGTAATTGTTCAATGATTACCATTGAAATATCACCTGGATCCATTTCATCTAATGACATTTTTTCACTAGCAAGTCTTCAAGAAAATGGAAAAATTAAAAAAAAAATTCTTTTTTGTTTTAACAAAAAAAATTTTGTAAAATAAAAACCTAATAATTTCAAGTTTTGTCTTGTAGTGAGGTTCTTCTTGACGATAATATCTTTCTGGATGAATGGTGTGTTGAATCTCTAGTTCGATATAATCAAGCATATAATAAAAAGAATCTAAACTTGATTCTTGGCGGACAGACCTTAAAAAAAATAAAGAGATTAATTATTACGCATTTGATATTTGTAAGCTTAAAAGCAACATCGCGCCATAAAAGTTGCCATCGTAAATTAATTAAAAAATTCTATGTAACTCTTTTTTATTGAATGTGACATACGAAAAGACAAATGTTTTCTTATAATATCAAATAAGATTTTACAATATTACATTTTAATATTGTAAGATTTTGTAAATTTTTACAAAGTAAATACCTATGGTTCGGTAAGGTAGTATGATCGAATCCCTCTGGTATACGGTAAGATACGTTCGCGTGCGGTAAGAACGCAAATTCGGCAGAAATGCTGTAAATTTGATCAAAAAGTTGAACAAATTGTAATACAAATAGTAATAATTTTAAATAAGATTATTCATGAAAAACTTTTAAACTGTAGGATAAAAATAGAAGCGTGACTTTGTAAGTGCTTAAAAAAATGAAATTTAAGTGTCAACTATTCTATTTATTAAATTATTTTCATGATTTTAACTTTTCCCTACGATTTCTAAAGTAAATCAGATGCTGGTAATGTGACCAAATAACCGAAAGGATCCAATTTTTTTCGATGTGATTTCTACTTAAATTTAAGTGTCTTATAATTTTTTCATTTGTATTTTTATGGAATGAAATCGAAAATTTTGAAATCGTAAAAAAAAATTGAAACTTTTAAAAACACTAATTTAAAAATTAACTATTTTGAACTTTGAAAGTGAATTTTTTTTTTATCCAAATTTTAAAATTTTATCCAAAAAAACTTAAAAACTTGTATTCTATACATTTTCTTAGGAACTACTAATCGAGTTCTCAAAAAGATGCTTTTAAGATCTTTTAATCATTCAATCGTTTAAATATTCAAAGATTAGTCAGATTGAATTAATTTAATGTTTTGGTAACAGCTATAATATTAAAAGCATAAGTAAAAAGCTTAAATTTATAGCCAATAAGTAAAAAAGCAAATTATTTCGATAGATACCCATATCGGTGTAAAATTCTTGAAAATCATAATTGATAGAATGTACAAATTTAAAATTTATTTGCCAAAAAAAAATTATCTTACCCTTTTCTGTTGACTTCGTTTGGATCTTCTATTTTATAATTCTTAATAGAAATATCATCTTTGCCAGTACTACTAGCTTTAGGTAATTCATCTAAGTTATTAATTAGCTGAGTGGACATTGAGTTTGTTTTGAATTGATTAACTGTGTCTATATTTTCAATATTCATATCAAAATTAATTGAAGCCGATGCTGTTTGATTAAGAGTGTCCAACATGTTTGACTCACGTTTCAATTGCTTCTCGTATTCTCTTAGTAAATTATTTTCCATTGTGGTTGTTGTTCTCTGGAAATCATCTTCGAATTTAACAGTTGAAGTTAAGGGTCTAAACGATCCAATTAAATTATTTAAACCACCATATTCATCTGAGTCTTTTTTCTCTGGAATTTGTTCAATAACAGTGTTTGATATTTTTCCAGAAGTATTTTTTGTTAAATTTTTAACTAACTCTCCTAAAGCACTATATTGTTCTTCATGATCTTGTCTCTCATACTTTCTATTAGTCTCAATTTTCAAAGATGAAATCAATGCGCTCAATGGTTGATTTTTTTCGTCGTATTTTGGTAATGTATTAATTTGTGTCAAAATATCAAGTCTAGGTACATTTTGTTTGGACTCACTCGTGCTAAATATTTTTTTATCATTAGTCCAAACTGGATAAGCTGTTCTTATATAAACCTCACATTCTTTCTTTATAAAGAAAGAATTAAATATAAAAGAAATGACATACTTTTGAGAGAAAGAAATAGTTTTACTTTCAAGTTGTTAAGTCGTTCAAGTTTAGAATCAAGTTGTGTAAATTGTGAGTCTAAATTTTGCAAATCTTGAAGAAGTTGTTGATTTCTTTTTAAACTTTTTTCTTCCTCATTGCATAATTTTTGATAATATGCTTTCAATTTTATTGCTTTGGTTTTAGCGCTAGACAACAAAAAAATTTATTAAAATTTTAAATTTAACAATAAATAAAAAAAGTATAAGTTACATCGCTTCGTCTGAGTTAATTAAGCGATTCAATTGAATTTCTAGCTGAAGACGATCATTTTCACTTTTAGCAATTTTTTCCATAGTTTCATTGGAATTTTCCAAAAAACCTATTTTCTGTTGTAAATTATCAATTTGAGACATTATAACGTTCTTTTGTGATATTTTTTTGTATTTTTAGAAATTTGACCAATTCAATCTTAATAAATTATTGAATTTATTTTATATTGATAAAAAATTAATGTGATATAAATTTAATTTAAATTTGGTTACCGTGGTAACACGTGGCCATTAGAGCTTTATCTACATAATGACATTTTTTTAAGACTTTAAATTTATACATTTCAATCTTTATTGAAAATTACCGATATGTTCTAAACATGAAAGTAAAATAAATGGATATTTGGATTCTTTAAAAAATGCACTAGGTCTGGTTTCCTTGTTTGTTAATACTTTAAAAGTCATATGAAAGAGCGTTAAAAAAGCTTCCAAAAAAGCAGCTTGCGGATCTTGTATTTGAGGAAAAAAATACGTCTTATTCAAGTAAAAATAAAAGAAAAAACAATTTTGAAAAAGACTGACTCCGAGTCATTTCCAAGTCTTTGAATTGGAAAAATCTTACTATTTAAAATTGTAGAGAAAAATACTTAAACCGACTTTTGTAAAGCATTGTTAGCTATATTTCTTAAAATATTTTCATAAAGTTTTTATATATATAGAGTTGAGTTATTTGGGTTTAAGAACCACTTAATTTTAACTAATTTTTTTTGATTTGGTGAACCTTAAAAAAGAGCAAAAAAAATTATATAAATTCAATGAAAAAATTTTGGTGTAACAGTTTGAGTACGGTTATGGAACGATACAGGTGGTAAAAACCTTTTTACAATAAAAAATTTTCTTTCGACACCCAAAAAATTTTTTTCTAAACCAAATATAATTTGTTGATCGAAACAGCCCATTATTAAAAAAATATAATTTTCCCATTTAAATCGAATGAATAAGATTTTTAAATCCGAAAAAAATCTTAATGCACACAAAAATTGATTACAAAATGCATGTACCGTAATTAATCAATGGTTGTACCATTAAATTTTCAAAATAGTACCACAAACTTTTTGGAAGTCATAACCCAGTCAAGTCTTTTTTGTTGAATCGACGATGATCATCGTCGAATTGTTCCAAAAAGTGAGAATAATGCGATGATTGAAAAAGTCTTGAAATTATTTAGAAATTTTCAACAAAATACAACGTTATTACAACAGCTTGTCCAATAAAAAAAATTCAAATTTTTATTTCTTATTTATTGCCCCTCCTTCATCTATATTTGTTAGCTAATTATAATATTTTTCCTGTTACGACTTTGACCTTTTAATTTATTTAACAATTGCATAAAAAATTTCATAGTTCAAATATTTGAAAATAAGAGTTCATTTTTATAATTTTAAATTCTTTTCTGGTGTGAATTATTCGCTTGAATTTATTGAATTAAAAAATAACTCAATTTTTTCTTTAATAATTTAGTTAATTGGTCTGTTCTAAACTAAAAACAATGTGTTATTTGTCTTATTATTTTTTGAAAAAGATAGTGTAATAAAGAATCACAAAATGCACGTACCAAAAAACTTTATTAAAAATACCGCTACTATTAAGTTAAGACTATGAAAAAAGGTTCAAAAATTTTAAAGATAAAAAATAAAAATTTTAATAAAAATTATTTGACTTGGGAAACATTTTTTAGTCACAGCTTAAAACCAGAGGTACATCGTGACAAAAAATCAAACAAAAATTAATTATTCCAAAATAAAGTTTTATATTAACTCAAATATCGAACGGTAAAGACAATAATAACTGAATATAATATGCGACTAAGTCGAATTAGGTCACTAGAATATTTGATTTTGAATTAAATAATACTGCGCTGGTCCCGAATCAACTTCGTACCCGTATCAGTATTTCGTTTATTTTATCTGGAGTGCATTTTCAGGTAGGATATCAATTCGATAACGTAAAGTATTCTAAATATACGATATAAAGTTCTCTTTTCTTTTGATTTAGCAGTTTAGCTAAACTAGTAGGTGTCACTTTGATAATTACATCAAAAAAAATTTTAATTGTTTAAATTATTTTGAATTAAATAACCTTTGAATTTTTACTGAAATGAATAAATTATTTTAAAACAAAGAATTTCTTTATTTATTGAATTTGAAAAAAAAAATTATTGAGTTATAACTAAAGCAGTTAATTAATTTAATTAAAAAATTCACTCCAGTAATTCTTTTAATAATTTTTTTTTAAATAAAATTAATATTTTCTCATAGAGATTGAATGAAATTTATCTTAAAAAATTGAATTATTACTTTATATAACTTGAATTATAATGAAGAGTAATATTTTAAAAATATTATAGACTCAACGATTTTCATCAGATTTTCAACGTTGAAAATCGCTGAAATCGGCCCAATCGCATCGTTGATTCGACGGTTTTTTCATCGGTCTTTCAACGATGTTACATCGAAAAGGTCTTGACTGGGAAGAACTAAGTTTTGCTTCAATAATAAAAGCCCGGGTATAAATTTAATATATCAAACATTTTAAAGATGTACCTCAAATATTTTAAGTTTAAACGTTTTTGTCTGTTGATTAATTTTATAGAACAATATGACACTTTTAAAAAATGTTTTTTATCCTTTGTACAAATTAAAATGTCTCAATCAAATATCCTTATTAAAATTGCATAGTATTTGGAGACTAAGTCAACAAGTGGTCGATTTTCGTAAATTAAGGCTCTTCTGACTGTTTTTTGTTGAAAAAAATTTGTTTAATTTTTTACCTATTAATACTATATAATCTAACCGGCAGCGAAGCAACGGGTACTACTAGTATTTTTTATAAAAATACAAAAGTTTTTTATTGAATTGTACTTAATCTCATAATCAAGTTTAGAGAAATTACGAAAAAAACAAATAAAATTCAATGAAAAAGTTGATTAATGAAACATGTCAAAAGCAGGCAGGTTGAGTTTAATTTTAAATAGCTATTTTAAATATGTACCTTAATTTTCTTTCAAAAAAAAATATGTCCAATCGACCCGCTCGAAGTTTGAATTTACTAAACTTTGATGGTCAAGTAAGCCAAATCAGGGAATAAATTTTCTCTTTCTATCAGAAAAAAAAGGGTCGATGTTTGAATCAAAATTACTTTATTAATTTTAATATTTTAAAAAACAGACAGTTTTTCAATAAATATTTGGATGTTTAAAAGTATAATATGCTGTCAACAAAAAATTCGAACCAAACTTTTGATTTTTACTGTATGAAAAACATTAGTTTTAGCCGAAATCCTAATATTTTGAATTCTTGTTATAAAAACGAGTCTTTTCAAGTCTTTTTTCTATTTTAGGACTCGACTCGTGTCAAAGTCATTAAAATAATTTTGACTCAGACTTGAGTCTGAATCTTTTTTGTATCCTAATAAAGGATTCGATTCAAATCGAGAAAAAGTGATTCGAGTCCTGTTTGACTTGAGTCAAATTTTCGAGTCCTGAACTCTGATTTAAACTAAGGCCTTTTTCGTATATCGAACAATTATCCAACATCCTGCAATATAAGTTAGCGTTGTACAGATGAGCAAATGAGTATGTTGTTCTCGTTTCTCTCTAGGATGGTTTGATTCTCTTTAATAATTTTAATAGTTTCCGTTTTGTTAGTGAAGAATAGGGTTTAAATAAGTCTTGAAGTAGTTTTCGTTGAGATGCAGGTATGTCTATTTCGTTAGAATTGTTCCGGGATGCAATTCCATCTTTTTTTGTATCTACGTTTGGTTTTTTTTAAAAAACATAACTAATTGGAAAAGTAATTTTTTTGATTATTTATAATTATTAGAAAAGCGCATCCCTACTTTTTTTCACATCATCTTTTACAATTTTTCATGTTTATGATTAATACAAATATGAGATCGAAATTTTTTTATTCGATCGCTATGGTCATTGTCGGTCAAATTGTCCACAACATAAAAAGCTTATTCAATAATCGTCTACCAAGAGATGTTGTAAATTCAACCGATATTAACATTTTTAAAAACAAAATTGACAAACTTAATTTAGAAAGCTATTACAGTGAGCTTTAAACCTCACTTCATGTGGTTAACCCACATCATAGCTATTTTATATTATATTATTATATTATTAATATCACTAGTTGTTGTGGTACTAAGAAGAGAACTGAAACTGTCCATTTTTATTTCAAGATACCCTAGCTCAGTGATAGCAAAAATGGTTCATGATTTTAAACTTAATAGCGAACCTAGTTGAGTCAAAGGTCCGGGTTCGAGTCCCTCCTAATGACACAAAAAAAAACAATTATAGAAAAGTGCTAATATTGTTTTGAAGACAATTTTGTAATCTGAAAGACCCATTTTATGCCGAAGAAAAAAACAGATTTTTTAAAATTTTTGCAAGCTAGAATTGTTTTTTTAAGACCTTTTATTCAAAAACTTTTTACAATAAAAAAAATGAAAGATTTTCGTGGATATTTACATTTATTTTTGATAAAAAATTTTTTTTTTAGAAAAAAACGTATAAAAAGAAATTTCGTGCTTTAAAAAAAAAAATCTTTTATTTTTTTTACAAAATATTTTTTTTTAAAAAAAAAAAAGAAGATTTTTTGTATCTAAAAGAAAAGTTCATTCACAACAAGTTTAAATTTATCTTTTATAATTGCATTTATTCTTTCAACAAACACACGCTTTTGAGCTTCTTGTGCCACTATGTCAGTCTCATTCGGATCGTAAACATCAATTGGCAATGAGATTCGCCAAGCTAATAAACTATTCGAGTGTTGTAAGAATTCTGCACCAAGTAAATGATCGTTTACTTCAAAAGTACCTTTTGTTGCGAGTAATTTTAATTTTGGCATTTTCCTAGCCACACATATGATTGTCAAATAGTCTATACAATCGAAACGATTGTCGTCCAATTCGAGAACATTTAAATTTGGTGCGCATTTTTTGAGCAATAATATTAGCGAATCACTAAATCTTGTAAGTCTATTTTCACTCAAATCTAAATGCTCTACTAAAACATGTTTAGAATTTGATAAATAAAATAAATCTGTGTCTGTCAGGCCACAAGAATGTAGACTAAGATATTGTAGTGGCATGTCTATACCTGATAAAAGACTAGATAGACAACCGCCTAATGGCGAGCCACTTAAATCTAAACGATTTAAATGCTTTAGACTACCGAGTACATCGGCCATTTGTCGCGAAACTTCCGAATTTTGTCTATAATCGATTAAATTACATGATAAATCCAAAGCTCTTAAATTTCGAAGTTGACTTAAATATGGTATTATGTCTCGGATACTTTCTTCTGTTATTGAATTGTATTGTAAACGAAGTCCTTCTATTAGCTTTAAAAAATTAAAATTAATTAATATCTTATTCAAAAATTGAATGCTAAAAAAATGTTCTATAGAAATTTTCGTGTCGGTTACTAATCGTGAGATTTTTCAAAAGACTAATTTTGTCACGTCACGTGATAAAAGTTTTTAAAGAATTTTTCAAAAACTACTTTTGTAACGGCATTAAAAATAATTGAAATAATTACCAAATATTTAAAATGGAAAATATAACAATTTCGAAATAAATCATGATTAATCTCTTTAAAAACGCGTTTAAATTCGATAAAATATCAATTTGGTTTCCTGTTATTTTAGTAAAATTCATGGGATTTATGAGAATTTTTTTAAAATGAAAAAAAGTGAATTTTAGTAAATTCGAAAAGATCAAATTTTTTATTTTCAAATTATTTCAAAAATTTTAAATTAGGAAAAAATTAGGGAAAAATTGCGGTATTTTTGCTGACTTCTGAAAAAAAAAATTTTGGAATTTTTCGGAAAGGAAAAAATGCAAAAAAAGGGAAAATTTAATAAATAAAAATCTAACTTGCGAAATTTCAACTAAATTTTTGTAAAAACTTAGCCTTAGTTCTCGTATGGGGTCTGACCGGTTATGTGACAAGCTGGTCACCTAATATGTGGCCAACACTGGTCACTTATTATGTGAACAGCGATTATGTGACCAGACTTACATTTTCTAACTGGTCACAAGTAAAAATATCCTGGTCACCAAAATTTAAACTGGTCACATGTACAGTCGTACCTCGATATAACGAACAACTTGGGCGGAAATTTACGTATTCTTTATATCGAAATTCCCATATAAAATGATGCTGATAAAAAATAATTTAAATCAATTTTTTATTGAGAGAAAAAAAGAAAAATCCCAAGAAATGTATTTTACAGTGGTTCCTTCGTATAACGAACTCCTTCATATAACGAATTAAATTTTGGAACCGATTTTTCATAATGAAAAAAGGTTGCTAATTGTCTTCGATATAACGAACCTCTTTATAACGAAAACTTGATATAACGAACAACAATAAAAAAACCTATTAACAAATTTCTTAACAAAAAAACCTTTGTATAACGAATTAAGAAAAAAAGTAACAACTTGATATAAAAAAAATTTTTCTATAAATACTAGACCATTACTTTTTAACTAATCAACACAATATCTTAAACAATAGAAATCAAAAATTAATGAAAGGAAGATAGGTATGGGTCCGTAAAATACTATTTTTTTGGCAAAATGTAATATATTGTACATTTTTATATTTTTACATTTTTGAGAGAAAAAATAAAAATCTCAAAATCAAAAAATCTAAAAAAAAAAGTAATAATAAATTCGCAATTACTTTTCTTTAATGAAAATTTTTTTAGATTTTTTGATTTTGAGATTATTTTTTCTCTCAAAAATGTAAAAATATAAAAATGTACAATAAATTACATTTTGCCAAAAAAATAGTATTTTACGAGATTATTGGTTACCCACAGTGAAAAAACTGTTACCCACAAATAAATCACTGTTACCCACAGGTGTGAAACTTTTAAACACATATCACTGTTTAACACAAAATTTCTGTGGCTAAAAGGAAATTTGATTGACGTTTTTTTATGTTTTCTAAATAGCTTTTTAACACAGATTTTAATAAAAATTTTTTTTTTAAATATTTCTAATAACTATTGGAAATCCATTTTCAAACTAATTTTGTTCGGCTTTTTTTTTCTAATAATGAATTGAAAGGACAATAAAACAAAAAAAATCAAATCTACCTTAAGATTCACCAGCTTTTGAAGCTCTATCACTCAGTAAAGATTCTTTTACAAAGCGTTTCTAAGTTATTACAAGATAAGGATAGTTTAATTGTGACCTTAAATCACAAAAAAGTGAATTCGTGAACTTAAAACTAATTGAGGATTGTTAGTTTTCTTTTTTTAATATCTTTTTTCGTTGATTTATTAAAATTATGTTTCCTGTGGGGAAAAGTTTTTTTCAAAATAATTAAAAATAGGGTAAAAATTTTTTGTTTTCTGTGTTAAAAAGTTTTTTAGAGGGCTAAATGAATTTCTGTGGTGAAAATTTTTCGGTTGTGGGTAACAGTGATTTAACTGTGGTTAACAGATTTTTCACTGTGGGTACTAGGTAGACCCGTATTTTACGGACCCATACCTATCCACTCGAAAAATGCCCGGACTCATTCCGACCACCGATTTTCTTGTACAAAATCGTCACAGCTTTCACGCAAGACCATGAACTTAGCTACAGGACAATTACTTCATTTTGCACAAGCATTTGGCAGAAGTGTTTGAAGCCTTGCTGGGACCGGTCGGTGTTTTTCAAAAAATTAGCGGTCCGTGTTTTAGTAACAGCCCCTTTGCCCAGCATTCAAAGAATTAAGGTAAAATTTAACCGGAATAACAAATTTTCGATGGTAATAGTTCCATATAGAATTCCGGTTAAATTTTACCTTTATTCTTTGAATGCTGGGCAAAGGTTTACGGTAATAAAAACTCTCAAAAATTATATAAACTTTTTTTATCATACTGGTCACAATGTCTTGGTCACGTAATATCCTGGTCACAAAAATTTTTTTTCTGGTCACACTTTAAACAACATGACTTTATTTGGTCACATAATCGCTGGTCACACAAGTGACCAGTGTTGGTCACATATTAGGTGACCAGCTGGTCACATAACCGGTCAGACCTCTCGTATGTTCCTTTTCGAGTTTCGGTAAAATCACGGGAAATCTGATGAAATCAAAGTTGCAAATCAGTACTGCATAAAGAAATATTTTCATTATATTCATAAAACCTCTTCTACCTTCAAAAATTAATTAAAATTTTAGAAACTTATACCAACCTCTTTGTCAAGCTTATCTAACAATTTAATAATATTCGATTTTCCCAAACACAACAAATCTAATTTACATATTTGCATACAAAAACGATTGTTACCAGCATTGGCTTCTAAAGCACCCATTAACTCATCAAAAGTAGCTCTCTCTTGTAATATACAATCAAATTTAAATATTAATTGTTCATCTGGTAGAGAAGTTGTCTTTTTAAGATCACTACGCAAATTTGATATTTGCGCTGATTTATTAACATTGGAATTTTCCTCCTCATTTTTAGATTTATCACACAGTGTCTCTAAATCAGTCACATTTTGTAAATACTCATCTATTAAACAATTACGTTGATATTCTTTTTGAGCCAGGCGACAATGTGTAGCCACATATTTAATTATTATTTCAGCAATTGGTAGACCTGTTACGTCTAAATATCTCAATTTAGTTTTACGATTTCTTAAAGCGTCTATAAAACTATGAACTACATCAGCCGAATATTTAACTCCTAGTCTAGTTCTATGTCCCATTTCAGCATCACTGTACAAAACAACTAGTGATGAGAACATATTACTTAGAAACTTAGACATTTTTAAACTTTTATATGGCCACTTATTTATAATTATCTTTTAAATATAAAAAATTTAAATTTTGACAAATCAATTGTTTTAGTTTTTTTTGTTAAGAGGATACTAACATCTAATGCATTATCTCTAACTGGATACAGAGATGCTTTAAAGAGTGGTACAAATAATTCAGCTGGTATTATGTCCAAAATACGGTCTAATTGTTTAGCTGGTAGGTTAACAAGGACTTTTGAGCACAGATGAACTAAAGTAGAATCAAGTAAATTGTTTAATGGCCAATCATTTTTGAATCTATTTTTCAATTTCGATTGTGTTGTTTCAGTTTTAAAGTCAAGTGGATACAAAGCGCCTTTGCGATTAAATAAAAATGTAAAATCAGCCATTATTATCTATTTAAAAGACAATTTTTATTTAATTTTTAAAATAATTTTTTTTAAATTTCAAAAAAAAAAGTATATATTTTTATTTCGTTTTTTATAAATTTGAGTATTTACAAAAAAATAGAAATTTTTTTATTTTTAAATTCTAGGAACATCTGATAAATAAATTATTTTCTATATTAAAAATAATAATTATTAATAAAATCCTTAATTTTGAATTTTTTATAAATATGTATATTTCTATATTTATATGTGTGTATATATTTAGCAAGCAAGTTCTGAATTTCCATGGAGGTGCTCTAGGTATAATAATTTTATGCTTATTATGTTAAAATATTAAATTTTGCTTGCAAATAATTTTTATATGAAAAGTATAATTGCAATAGTTTTTTGTTTTTTTTTTCTTTTTAAATTTGAACTTTTAAATATTAAGTTAGAAAAAAAATTTTTTAATAAGTAAATTATTTAAAAAGTAAAACTAAAATTTTATTTGAAATAATTTTACTTTAATAAAGCAAATGAATTTTGAGCTGAAAATATTGCTCGTAACAAGAACTCCAAATTTAAGATATAAAATAAAATTAAAGCTATGGCTAAATCGAATTTCGTGAATTATTATAGGTAAAGACTATTTCGTCTTTAAACTATACTGGTTCAAGATAAAAATATAAAATTGCATTAGCCATTTTAAACGACTTTTTTCGAATTTTAGCTTGAGAACTATCAATATAGATATATGCTTCTTAAGACCATTGCTTGTTTTTCTTTTCCTTATTTGCAGAGATGGGATCAGTACGGGGGTAAGCAGTATTCAGTAAGTCGAAGTACCAAGGGGAACAAGAATCGTTACACTACCATTATTTCAATTTTCAATAATAATTAATACTGAAATTAACGTTCAGTACTTAGATAAAAAATTTTTCGGGAAGAGGAAAATTTTCTCTTACTTTTTTTCGCTCATAAAAAAAGTATACTTTTTGGCTAACGAAAAAAATACACAATTTAATGAGAGCGAAAAAAGTAGTTTTTTTCGCTCGCAATTTTCTTATTTGATTTAAGCTACCGTGGTGAAAATGCATTAATCACATGATGTCAGTCGTCAGCTGACGTCAATAAAATTTTATATTCGTGACGTCAAATAAGGTCATGTGACAAATGCATTTCCAACGCCAAAATAAAATTTTCTCTTTAAAGATTTCTGAATGGTTTAAATTTCGAAAATCCGAGTTTTAACTTCACTTTAGTAAAGAAAAAAATTCCGAGTCTTACCCAACTTCTAAAAAAAAACATACAACTTTTATTTCTCCGACATAGTTATCAAATTTTTTTTTTTTAAATCCGTTTTAAAAGCAAAGAATCCCAAAACTCAATAGTTTTTTATTTTTTAATCTATAATCACCATGATTCAGCTATTTTTTTTAATTAATAGCTGAGAATGATTTTAAAAAGCAAACCATAGAAAATTAAAATTTATTTTTATTCAAAACAGGTCAGTTCTTTTAGAATTAATTTTAAAAACTTAATTTTTTGATATTTAAAATCTTGTTTTTCATCTAAAAACAAAATAAACGTACGAAAAAAAAAGTATGCGATAATTTTCTTTGTAATAAATCATGCTATTTTATTTAATATGCGCTCAGAACCAATTTCATATAACTAGCTGAAAATTAAAGGGCTACTTTAATTTATACAATCATTACGTCTAGCCTCTTATGAAATAAAAATAAAATAATTTATAAAAAATGAAAACTTAAGCTAAAAAAAATTATATAAAATTGGCAAGCTTTTATTTTCTGTAAAAATAAAAAATGAAAATTTTTATATTGTATAAAATTTTTGCTATTATGTTTGGGCTTACTACTTCGAGTCCTATTCTACTTCGAAGTTCAGATTTAAAAAACAATATGATACAAAAATCAAATGGTATTTTGAGTTCTAAGGTACCAATCTTATCTTCCGAAATGAAACCTCACATTTATGAATACAAACCGAAAGGTTTTAGTTTAAATTCTAAAAAATTAAGTAAAAATAAAATACATGTTGAATTTAACTTTTCGTCACCATATCCTTATGTGAATTACATAATTCGAATGCGTTATCACAGTTTTCATGATGAATATATGAGTAGTAAAATGAGTTTGGATCAAAAGGACTCGAATAAAATAATTCTTGTAGATTTTCCTCATGCACAATATGTTTTATGTGTGACATTATTTCCTTCAATAACTGTTTCTAGTCAAGAATATCCACCTTTAAGTACAAGCGACATGTGTATTGATGTTACATTTGGTGAAGAGAAAAAAATAGGCACAAAAAATAGAACTGGTCTTCTGGTTCCTATTTTAATATTGTTGGTATTCATTCAATTGTTCATAATAGCTACAATTCATAAATTAAAGTATTCAGAATGTTGTAAAAGTGATGAATTTATAGAAAAAGAAAGAGAGAAAGCAAATAGTTTAAGAAGAAATAAATTCAATTCATTTGCTGGTTTGAATTATTTGGTTAATTTTAATCAAGATTTTGCCGACATGTCACACATGGCCAAAATGTTAATGCATGCTGGTAGTAATCGTTTAATTAAAGATAATATGGGTGAACCGTATAGATCAGATTCTAGTTTAAAAACTCAATTTAATGAGCATTTGGTTAAAAGAAAGATGTCAGATTTTAGTGAAAGTAGGTTTACAGCGAATAATGAAAAACCTAAAATGACTTGTATATAATGTAATTGTTTTATAAGAAGTTGTAAATTTTTTGTTAATTCGTTTTTAATTTAATAAACTTTTTTAGACAATTTTCTGTTGGAAAATTTATTTGTCTAGAAGAAATAGTAAGGTTTATGTTTAGTAAGGTTTGTTAAAATAGACAACTGAAAAAAACGGATTAGTCTTTTTCTCATACCGTAAAACCTTGCTTATAAGCGACTAAAAATCGCCTCTTTGAAAGAAAAAGTCGTACTCTAAACAAATTAATTTAATTTATTATTAAGACATTCCTGGTAGAGTTTAGTGTGGTCTATAAAAATATCACAAAATTAAAATTTTTCTGATGACTGTTCTTCTGAAAAAAGGATGGTCTGGGGGTGCGCTTATAAACAAGGTTTTACGGTAATTTACGAGTTGCCTTTTTCACACGTACTTTTAATAATCTTACAATGTTTAAGTATTTTCAAATGGTCTAAATTTAAAGACTTTTTTTAGGAGTCGATGTTCCAAATGCATGTTAATAGTTTAAAAAAAAAAATTCTGATTTCAATAAAAAAATAGATTGTCTTATTGTTTATTTTATTTTGTGTAGTTCATAAGCAAAATAAAATGTTAGAGTAGTAATTGTTTTCTTTGTCTTTAGTAATTGGTAATACTTCGATTTTAGAGATAATATTGCACATTTCGAAACTGGTTCAAAGAAAGTCCAAGATCTTATTTTTCAGTGAAAACTCTATCAGGATCGTACTTTTAATGCTGAGAAAACAGTTCAAATGGTTTTTAGCATCAAAAAAGACGTTACTATTTCTCATGGTATCATGTCTCTATGATTGAAGATTAATAAAAGTCTTACATTAGTTTAAGTTATAGAGACATTTTATAATTAGCCTCACTTTGACAACATATTAAAAGCTAAGGCACATCTTAATTCTCTCCAAAAATATATATTAAACTAGAAATGAGAATTTTCAAGCGACATGCATAACTGTGCTCTTTTATGAATGTGAATTAACTGCAACGAGATCGAAAAAGCTAAATTTAAGAACATTTTAACGAATGAAGTGTTCAATAGAACAATTGAAGACACATATTACAAATGAAGAACTTAGCAAAAATAGCAAAGTAGAGATCAATTGGCGAACAATTAAGAAAATGGTCACTTATTGGAAACTTTATGATAATTTATATTTCTATAGCAGAAGAAGAAGGTCGAGAGGACAAATCCTGTGCGAGTCAAAAAAAAATTCAAATGAGTTCCTAAATTATCTCCTGGTGTTATAAAGAGTAAAACACCTACCTAATCCAGCTTGTGGCCATCGAAATTAAATTTTAAAAAAGATTTTTTTTAAAGATAAACTAAATGATTTTATTAATTAACTAGAGGCTCTTGATTATTAAATTTTTGTAATTTTTCTCTCATTTATTTTTCGTTTTTCTCTACTCTCTACCAAAACTGTTTGATATTTAAAGAGAAAATTTTGCCGACTTGTGTGTGATCTAAAAATAAACATGAACGAAACGAAATATTTTTGGCAAAAATATTCTTGGCATTGTTTGTTCAATATATACAGTGGTTCAAGAAAGTTTAGAAAACATTAGCTTATTTTGCATTTTTTTCTTTTAAATAAATGAAATTTTGCGGGATCAATATATTAATAAACTCCATAAAATTTATTTTCTAATTAGACTATTTTTAATAATTTTATCATTTCTGTCTCATGCTTGTAGAAAACAAAGGCATCAAAAATTCTATTGAATTTTATACCAATAAGTTAAAAATATTGTTTTTTTTTTTTTTTTAACCTAAATATCCTCAATTTACCAAGAACCTTTATTATTTTCAAAGATTTGACACATGCATATAGACGACTGGGTATTTAAGTCTTTAATTTTAAATTCAGCATTATAAAGAATTCAAAATTAGATCTAGACAAAAAGCAAATATTTTGTTTGGCAAAATTTATTTATTAAAAAAAAATTAGTATAGTTTAGAAGAGGCACCAGGATAGAGATTAATCATCAATTAAGCAAAAAAAAATTGAAAAAAAAATGTCTTATTAGGATAAAATTGAAATTGTAATTTATTGATAAATTAGAGAATAAATTTTTAAAAATTATTTAAAAAAAAATTAATAAAAAGATAAATATCGAATGATCTCTTTTTATAAAACAAAATTTATTCCTTTATACCAATTCCAAAAACTATCTTTTTCACTGAATAAAATTTTGTCATTGTTAAAAGACAATTCGATTAAGTTAGTAATAATTATAAATAATCTAATTTTCTTAGAATCTAAATATTCCAAGAAAATTTCAAGTAATTTTTTTTTTGTTTTTACAAACTTTTTAAAATTCTGATGATGCAAATAATTGAAGATCACATGGTTGATTACTTTTTTATAATTTTAAAAAAATTAGAGAAATTTTTAAAATTTTTACAGTGGTGATTCGACACGTAAATTAACTTAAGAAATTTAAAAAAAATGGTGAAAAATTTTTATTTTTTAGGTAATTTTACTATTTTTTACTATCATCGGTTTTTACGAAAATTTATGTCTTTTTTTGTAAATCATCACTGTATATTGTAAATTATTAAACTTACCCTATTTTTTTGTGTAGCTCTTCATTTATGTTTTGTTTAGAGTAAAGTCCAATTGGTGTGTTATATTGTAAGTTAACTACTCTAGGTGATTTAGGTTGATGATGTTGTTGAGGCTCTGGTTGATAATGTCCATAAGATGGTACTGATGGTGATTGATAGGATTGAGTTGAAGGTTGTTGTTGATCTTCGTAAATGTTTACACCGGTTTTTCTAAGGCTATCTCTCCAATCGCTATGTTGATTTTGACTTTCATTAAAATTAAAATGAACTGGTTTGTGAGTACTTGGTGGACTATAGGTAACTTGATTGTAGGGTTTAGAAAAGTTAAAGCTTGGTGTAACAGCAGCATGTTTTGGTGAGTGAATAGCCTTATTTAATGAACTTTGAATTTGACTAACCATTTTTTTATCGTTGAATGGCGTTGGTGTTACATTAAAAGTAACATGTGGTGCTGGTGTTGGGTGACTCGGTGGTTCAAAGTGAGTTCTTGGTAGTGATGGAACTACAGATATTGTTTGAGACGGTTGATAGCGTCTTACATTTGGTCTTGAATTAAAAACAGTAGTTCCACCTGGCATTATAGGACTACCAGTTTGACTTAAAATAGGCTTAGGATCTTTTACTTTTTCAATTGGTCTACTACGAACATAATTCTTAAAATTAATTAATTAAAAATTTTTATTTATGAAATCCAAAATAGCTAAAATCTTACTGAAAGAGGATCCTCTGCGAAAAATAAGCTTCCTTGATTCGGATTATTATATAAGCTTCGGTTTACAGGAGGTTGAGAATTAAATTGAACAGAAGGTCCTGGTTTTGGATAAGTTTGCATTCTAGGTGTTGTTTGTGAGCCTGAATAAGCTTGTCCTCTTTAAATAAAAATCTTTATTGAAGATTAAATGACTAGGGGAAGAATTAATATCTCAATAAAAAAATAAGAAAATTTTTTGAAATTGTTAAGCCAAGTGGCTTTAGAAAATATTTTTTGTTTAAGAATCACTGATCGCGCACAATTATTTTCAGAAATTTATTGAAATTTAATTTCCAAAAACTTATAGATGAACTTTTTTTTAAATAAAAGAAGTTTTCAATTATAAATATCGATATCTAAAGTTTATAATCGGATAAATTAAACGCTTAATCTAATAATTTCAAAGTTTATTTGGACAAAAACAGAAAATGATTTTCTATAATAAGTCGCTTATAGTCTCATTAGTTTATGTGAAGTAACTGAGGAAAAGGTTCTATAGTAATTTACTTAATATGTAAAATTATCAGTTAGGTGAATGAGCTTTAGGTCTAAATTGTCGTTCTCTCTTTTACTTATTTGCATATTTGTGTATTTTAAATTTTTATATGAAAATTTTTAAATTTTTTAGTTAAGTTAACCAGAGTTCAGGATTCGTGGTTTTTTGAGACTTGAGTCATTTGGGCTAATGCGACTTGATTCAAGTCAAGTCTGATTCGGATGATATTTATTAAATTATACTCGAGTCCGACTCTGAGTCAATCCAAACCTTTGACTTATTTTGTATTTTTCATGAAATTTAACAAAATAAAAATTTTTTTGTAAAAATTTTTTAAATTAAGTTTTAAAAAAAGTGGAAAAAATAGAGAATTCAAATATTATTGAGTTAACTTATTCAATATCTATTAAGGTATTTTTTAGATTAAGTAACATTTTCCCCACAATACGTTTTCCCAACTGTAAATTTTCCCGACACTACAATTTCCCCACTTAAAAAAAAAGCTTATTTTTCTATTAGTTCATGTAGGATCCAATAGAAAAATTAAACTATTATACCTAGGACTGCACACTTTACTTTACTTTACTAGCAAATGGTAAATTAGACTTTACCAAATTTTCTTTTTTAAGTTAATTAAATAAAGTAAATGTGCACCCCTAATTATACTTGTTTAATTATTGCTAAACTATTATCAAAATATTCCGAAAATAGTGAAGAGTTCCAAATTCAATTAATTAACAACTTATTTTGATCATATCAAGTATTCAATTTCATCAATTTTCTATGTCAAAATATTGCTATAAAAAATTGATACAAAAATATCGAAAATTGAATTAAATAAGAAAACCTCGAAGAAAAAGCTCTAACGATAAAAAAGTCAAGGTTAACGATACAATAGTTAAAAAAAACAAAATTGCAAACTTAACCAGTTGAGATCAAGCATTAAATGGTTGATACAGTGCCAGTAGATCCAAATAGTAAAAATTTTAAATTAAATCAAAAATAGTTGATTTTTAGAGACCGTTTAGAAAGAGGGTTAAACGTTTTATTGGGGAATGATTGGAAAATTTTTTAAGTGGTTAATTTGATTGCGGGGAATATGTGACATTTTCCAAGATGACTAAGTTAAAATTTTGGAAAACCAAAATATTAGTTAAATAACGAAAATTTTCACCTAACCGGCAATTATAAAATATTCATCTTTTAGGTAGACAATTATTCACCAAATATTCACTTTTCTGCGTAAATTAAAATAAAATTAATTTGGATAGAATCTATTGGGATGTACTTCAATTTATAAAGTTACTTAATAAAAATGTTGTTAGAAAATAATAACAGAAAAAACTCTGTTTTTTGGTTTTGTTAAAAAACATTTTCGATTTTTTCATGGATCGACAATCAGATTATTTAAAGGGTCTATACTGCTTTATGATCTTTATAATAAATGTACCTTATGTAAAAAAGAAATATAATTTTAGCCCCACATACTCCATGTACCTCATGTAATTTTAAATCAACTCATTAACTTTAAATTCAGATATCAAAAAATCAATAAAGAATTAAAAAAATTATTTAAGGTATATCTAAATAAAAAAGAAATAATTCAATCAAAGAAATCTAACCATAAAATTAGCCATATTTATTTTTTTGATGAGGCGAATGCCTCGTCTAATAAATAATTAGGGCTAATTTTAGGGTTTGATTTGTTTAGATCGGGAGCCCGAGGCGCGCAGCCTCGGTTAGGGATTAGGGTTTAGGTAAGGCTTAAGGTTTGGGTTAGGCGTATATTTTTTTAAGTTATAGGATGAAATAAAAAATTAAGTACATAAGGTACATGGAGTATTTAAGGTAAAAATCTTTAGTTTATTTTTTTCATATAAGGAAAATACATAAAGTACATGCACATAAAAAATAAGCTCATTGTCAATAAGTCGATTTTTTAATGAATTAAGGGTCTTTTTGGAGTTTCAGAAATTTAAAAATTATTTTTAATGTTTTATTTTGCGACGAAACACTCACGTTAAAAAAAGACCAAAAACCAATTTAAACAGCGTTTTTTTTCCTGTTTTCACAAAGAGCACTTTTTAAGCCTTGAATCGGACCAGCCTTAGCTAAATTAAGATAAACATTAATTAAAAGAAGATTTTCTAAAAACTTAATTGGCAACGCTTATTATAAAAGAATAAATTACTATTCTTTAAAATGGAAAACTTATCTTCATATAGAAAGAATTAAAAAAAATATCAAATATCCAAAAATGGGAAAGTGAAGTGAGTACACTAAAATATTTTCCCATTTTTTCTCAAACGGAATTCTAATTGGGTTGGTCCCAACATGAAAAATCAATTAAAGATTTTTGTCTGTAAATAATTTAGAAATTTTCTCCTTATGAAACATTATTTAAGGAGCGGTATATAACAATTCAGAAAGATTTAAACACAAAAAAAAATAAATGATTGACGCAATTTTTGAATTTGAAAAAGAAAATTTTATTTTCATTTAAAAAAAAAAGCTTTTGTTTTAAGTACAAAATGTGAATAAATTAGCTGTAGAATAAGAAATCTATCTAAATAAATCTTCTAATTCTTAAACAATATGGTACTTATTATTATTTACAAGAAAGCTCAATCTGCTTTCTTATAAGCCAACAAAAAATCTGCTTAAATAAAATTTGATTCAATAGGTAAAATGTAAATAATTTTTCTAAAAATGGGATATATTTAAAAAAAGAAAAATAGAAAAGTTTTAGTATTTTAGCTGTAAATTATTCCAAAATTCCTAATTAAGTCTTGGAATATAATCTTATTTTTTTTTGCTTAAATGTATAATTATTTATTTATCAAAAATCGATTGTTAATTTAAGAATAAACTCAAAATTATCTATCACAATACTTACCTTCTAACAGCTAAGTGCAAAGAGCCACCAGTATGTTTGATCATTTCATTAGCTTGTTGATGTAACATTAAACTTGTGTCTTTATGTTCAATTGCGAGTAAAATATCACCTCTTTGCAATTCACCAGCAGCTGGACTTCCAGTAAATACCTTTATTTGATAAAATCATTAAATTTTGAATTTAAAAAATTTTATAATCCTGATATTTTTATTTTGAAAAGTATTTAGTTCGAACTTGCGACTAAGTTTTTCTATTTTTGATCAGATATTAAATGACCAATATTTGATCAGATACTTTAGTATGTATTATAAAGAGATATTTTTCAAATTAAAATTTAACAACTATTAGCAACTCAATAGTCACTTAACCCCAATAAAAATTGAAAATTAAAAAAATATCAATGTTTTTAGCACAAATTTAAATTACATTATTTCATATAAAATACCAATGTCATATTGAACTTTAATCGACTGTTTTTTATTTTAAAGAAATTGATTATTTGATTTTTTTTTTAAAGTTTACATCACCAACAATTTTTGATTTTGCATACCGATTTGAGAAAAAAAAACAATTTTATTTTATTCCAACTTTCTGTCTATCATCCTAAGAGTTTAGCTGTAATTTAACCGGAAGTGTTTTAACAATTATTCTGAAGCTGTTGCATTTTTAGCATGTTGCCCCAATTTTTTTAAATTATCATTTTAAATAATTATTAGAAAAAAAGCGAAAAACTCTCACTTAACTTAAATTAATTTTTAAAAGCATATTTTTTAATAAAAAATTTTTGAGAGAGGCTGCATCCAACACAAATTTTCAACACACAATTTTAAAAAGAAAATTTGTTTTGGCTGCGTTCAACACTTTTTTTATTTTCTATCACACAAAATAATAACTGAATAAAAATGTGCTGAATAAAAAAAATTAATAACCTGT
Source organism: Brachionus calyciflorus (assembly GCA_002922825.1). Lineage (NCBI taxonomy): Eukaryota > Metazoa > Rotifera > Eurotatoria > Ploima > Brachionidae > Brachionus > Brachionus calyciflorus. The sequence continues at coordinate 688,383 of NTPY01000627.1, forward strand.
TACAACCCGAGTTAAAGTTATAATAATCATTCAAATAGCACTTACTAGCTGATAATTCTGGTTCAATCCAAGGTTAAAAATTTTTATTTAAAATTGTTTTTTTTATTTTATTTAAAATTAGAATGATTTTCAACAGAAATTTATTAATGTTTAGATAGATAACTTAAGAGAATGATCTAATTTAAGTGCCAAAAAAAGGCGCTTAATTTATTGTTCATAAAGTGTATAATACTGATTAAAAGGCCAATTTCAAAAAGTCTTTTATTCAAACTTTAATGATTTTTTTTTAACTCAGCACACATTTTGGATAGTCAGTACATTTTTTTTATTTTGTGTGATAGAAAATAAAAAAAGTGTTGAACGCAGCCAAAAAATATTTTCTTTTTAAAATTGTGTTTTGAAAATTTGTGTTGGACGCAGCGAATCTCTTTTTTTTTTTTTATATTTTTAAATAAAATTTAGGATAAAATTTAAGAAAGATAATTAATTTTTTTTTAAAACGATATTTTTTTTGTGATTATTTTGAGACAGGAGCGAAAATATGACCTCGAACCCTTGAACCATTTAAGTTTGCTGATTCATCTAAATCCCACGCCCTCCATTTAAAAACTCGATACTGAATTTTTTTACATTCTCATCATGGAATTCATCAGTTAGTCCAGCAGTCAAAATGAAAAAGAAGCGTTTGCATTCGATCTAACATTACCTTACGTTAATGCTCACGATAATGGTAACTAGATGGTAACTATCGAGCTTCTTTTTCGTTATAACTGCCGTATCAGATGATACCCAATTATATTCCATTATAAATATCATGTTTAAATATTTTTCCAGGATAATATAGCTTCATACTTTAGAACGATTATATTTAGATATTATATTGACATACAGCGCAAACTAGAGTAAGGGAGTGTTTTACTATATTACTTTGTTTATAAGCGCCCCCCTTAACCCCAATTTTTTTAAAAGAAGGGAAAGCAGAAAAGATTTAAGTTTGATATAAATAAGTAGACCACGCCAAAGTCTATCGGATAAGCCAAATCATAAGACCAAATTTATTTTTCTTTAGTATGATTTCGTCCTTCAAAAGAGCGATTTTTAGTCGCTTATAAGCAAGGTTTTACGGTATAACGGTTTTGTCTATGTTGTAAGTAGCTTATGTAAATGCCTTTTTTTCTATCACACCTTTAACAAATAATGGAAACTTTGTTTTCATATTTTAGGACTTGAACATTATTTTAGACTTTTCGGATTCAGAAATATTGAATTCAAATAGGTATCAGAAAATATCAAAATATTAAGAACGGAGAGTATTTTCTAAATAATTAATTTTTTAGTTTTTTAAAAGTAGAAATAGCCAATTTATTCGACCATGTGATCGCTGAGTCTTAGTCTTTTATAAATTGATAAAACCATTTTTTTCTTGTTTTAACGAGCTGTTTTTTTTTCTATCTTCTATAATACTCGAACAAACTACTACTAACCTAGGTGACTCATAGCTCCTTGCAAAAACGAGTCTAAATACTAAATCTTACCTCTACTAAGAACTAAAATATTTATTCTAAATTACAATAAGATTAGAGAAAGGAAAAAGTTTAAATGTGATAAAAATGAAATTTTAATTTTTTACTAAATTTTACCTTTTTTTAAGTTTTTTTACCTAATATTTTTAGAATTTTACGAAAATTTACGTAAATTCGTGTAAAATTACGAAATTTTTCGTAAATTTTGGAAAAATACCAAGATCAGAACAGTACTGTAACTAATCAATTATTATAATTTTTTAACTTTATTAGTCCATAAAACGCGATCCAAACTTGCCATGAAACCGAGAAGTGTCATCAGGTCACATAACTCAATACACTCAAAAAAAAATAAATCAGAGGCTTCTGAAACAAAGGGTTTTTTAAGAAAGAAATAATTTAAAATTTCAAAATTTTTAGTTTTATTAACCGAAAGGTTTTTTAATAGTAGAAAACGATTTAATAAAAAAAATGCATCAATTCTTCTTCATTTGAAATTTAATGCTATTTTTAAAAACAGGCTATTAGTAATTAATTTAATTATTTTCGATGCTAAACTTGTGACTTGAACCTGCCAAGTTTATAAAACAATTTTTACATGAAGATTTTTCTTCCATATTAAAAAAAATTTTAGCCCGTCAAAAAAGTCTTCTACGGCTACCAGGCCGACAAGTTTTCCCAAGTTTTTTGATCTCGGCAAAGTTGACCTCAGAACAACACTATTTGATTTAATTTTGATTTTATCTTTTAATAACTCTTAAATCGTGATAAAAAACTTTTAACTTTTTCAATTTCAAGGAACTAAACTGTTCAATGGATTTACCAAATTAAAATTTAGTTCTTAACTACAGATTAACTAAAGATTACGGTTCTTTGGCTAATCTAATTCAAACTTTGAAAAAAAATGTTTCATTAAAAAAAAATCGCTGAATAAAAAAAAAAATTCAAGCTAAAGAGTATTTACGCTATTATCGTGAATCGTAGGCTCATTCTTTTTGACTTTTTCAATGAAAAAAAATAAATTTCACATGCTTAATAAAAAATTTTATGAACCTTTTATAAATTGATATAGTTCAAAAATTAAAAAAAAAAATCTATCAGGCTTTGAAATTAACCAAAAAAAACCTTAATTTCTTATTAATACTTCCAACAATGAAGAGTTTTATCGAACTAATTTGCTTTAAAAGAAAAATAATTTCTCAAAATCAGAAGCGAAGCAACCTTACCTTGTTTACCTTAAATCTATAGGGTACGTTTATTTTTCTAAAAAATTCGATTTAAATTTTTAAAAAAGCACTTAATCAAATTTTTATTATTTTTAAAGTAACCGATACTTTATGGCTCCAATATTAAATTGCTCGAAATAAAATTTTGATTTTGCTGCTAATTTTTATTATTAATATAATGCTTTTAATGCACAATACTTAAGATTAAAATACTGGTACTTTACTGGGACCTAATAATAATTAGGGACGACAAAAAATAAGATTGATTTTTCCAAAACCTTTTTAATGTAAATCAATGTGAAACTTTAGAAGGTTTTATGACTATTAAACATAAGTTTGTTGAATAGATAAATTAGTCTTCCAGGGAAAAGCATCCTTAAGTTCAAAAATCGCATTTTTTTGTTGTCTCTAATTATAATTTACTAAAATATTGTGTAATCTGACCATTGAATCTTTGAAAATATATACTCTAAAATTTTCTGAAAAAGTTTAAAATTTTAAAAAAGAATAAGTTTATTTAAGGAAAAAATATGCAAATTTTATCAATTTTAAGGTTTTTATATCACTAGTCATCACTAGTCATCTTCTATACAAGTTTTAGTGGTCTCTTTATGCTTTGATTTTTCAGACTATAGTATTGGGTAAAAAATTTTTTAATTAAAAATTATGATTAAACAATTAATATTTCTTGAAAATTTTTGAAATCTGCAAATTCGATGTTTGAAGACCAATCCACGAATAGTGTACATTTTCTGAGTATTTCCGTAAAATAAAAAACGAAAAGAAAAACGCATTTAAATTGACTACAAAACATTACTAAATAAACCCATTTTTCTGCGCAATATTTGAAAGATTACATTTTTTACTCGTTTTTTTAGTTTTATTCAGTTTAATTGGTGAAGATTTATTCAATCTATTTAAACGTGTTTTTCATCCCGATGGTTTACTGATTAAACTCAATAAAACTTGGAACTTAAATTTATCGCAAAAACCCACAATTTTTTGAACTTATAAATAAACATAATTTTTGTTTATTAAATCGAATGCTCACTGTATTGAGTTCGTTCGTTCATAAGTTAAGAGGTTAAAGAAGATTACATAAGATTCATATTGCAAATTTTTCAATTAAAAATTAATTTTTGTTTTATTTTTTTTTTAATTTTACCCTTTGAACAGTTAAAGGTTTTTGGAAGTCGCGACCACCTTCCAATCTAAAGCCCCATGGTGTCGACAAACTGTCTCTAAACAATGTAGCATTAAAATCGTATGTTGATGGCATTTATTAAAAACTCTCTAAAACTTTTTTTAAATAAAAAAATTATTTTTAAACCTAAAAAAACAGGATGCCAGAAAAAAAGAAATTCATGTCTTGATATTTATTTGTTTATTGCTATTTATTCCAAAAACTATCTAAGCTAATTTTATCTTAAATAACAAAGAAAAAAGAGAGAGAGAATTCTTAAAGAAAAAACAAAAGGCAAAATATTAAATAAACGTCTAAATATTTATTTAATAGACTTAGAAGAAGTTTAAAAGTATCAAGGTTGTGATTTTTCTCTCTTCTTATATTTTTTTTTCTTTTTGGAATCGAAGTGTGGTGGTTATGATTGAATATAAGCAAAACAAAAATAAATGCTACGATTTATAAGCTAACAAAAAAAAAACAATTCTTTAAGCGAAAAATTAAAGAAATCATATTCACAGTCGAAACAGTTTGTTGTTAGCTATTTAAAAAATAAAGAAGAAAAAAAGAGGATAATTTATTCGATTAAAATCAGTATTCAATTTCATAACAGCAAGAAGGTACGCTAAGCTAATCTAATACACAAAAGTTTTTTTTTGCTTTTTGCTTGTATGTTTATTATCATAAATTACAAGGAAAAAAGACTAAGCAATTAAATATTTGCCAACATTTTCTTCTCTCTGCAATTACGCAATTAGGATAATAGGTATATATTGATTAATTCGATTTTACATTAGATACTTTCATTGCTGATTGGTTAAAATAATAGATAAATTAATTTTCATTCTTAAGAATATGAAATTCCAAACTGTACCAATCAAGCATTTTTATTTGTGTTGTTGCTTTTCGGAGAGATTTAGATATTAGAGAGTATTATTACATCAAGTAACTAATAAAAAATAAAAAAAATATAAACGAATTTGCAATAAAGCTTGCATTTTTGTTGTTGTTATTGCTGCTTGAAATTAAAATGCGTTCATAAAAATAAGGAAAATCATTTTTTTTTAAAATAATTTCTAATTAACTTCAATGATGATTTCAAAGCTTATAGTAAATATTCTTTTGAGAACTTATAAAACAATATACAAAATATTGAATATCAAATAAATTTTATCTAGTAGTGTACAAATTGTCCATAGAAATCACTTCAAAAAGAAGCTTTTGACGATTCAAAACATTTCGGTCAATTATTGCCTTGAAGCTATTCACTGACTGCCTCTTTTTGCAAAACATTCCAAAAGTTAAAAACTATTTTATTAGAGCACCTTTTGAGAATTTATAGCTCCCTTCTTAAGTTTCTATTGTTTGATGCTGAATTGCTAACTCTCTAAAACTAAAAAAAAATGAAAAATTTATAATTAGGAAAAACTATATTAACAATTCGCGACGTTTCGGTAAAACGAAGTTACCATTATCAAGCTGTCAATTTATCTAAAAGGAAATTTGAACAAGGAATTTTTTCCTATTATTTCCTTTTAGATAGATTAATATCTTGATAATGGTAACTTCGTTTTACGGAAACGTCGCGAATTGTTTATAAAGTTTTTCCTAATTATAAATTTTTATTTTTTATTTATTTGATTAATTTTAATCGTTTATAATGCTATAAAATTTGATCTCTAAACCATTCATAATATTAAACCTCTCACTCTTCTGTCATCTAACTTAATCATTTCCATCTTCTTCAGGGGTTCGTTTTAGTGTAAATTTCGAAATGATTTTTCCTTTTCACATTTTTCTGTACTTTCTCAATTATTTAAATATCATCTTTAGATGTGGGGCATCAGAACCAACATCATTCTCTAAATGGAATCTTACCAATCCATTATGTAAGAGCTCAAAAGCATTTGATCTAGTGTCTTATTCGCTTGGAATGCCGCTATTGCACACAGTAGATTATTCGTAATGTAAATTCCCTAATCTTTTTCTTGGTCTATTTTTTCGTTTGAAAAACTAAAACACTATTACTTGCATTTGAAAAACTAAAACAATTAAAACTATCTAAAAGCTCATTTATGTAAACTTAAAATAAAAGAGGACCAAAAACTGATTCTTTTGAAACACGCTAGTAACATCGCTACAATCCGAAACTGCATCACCCCATACCACAATTTATTTCACATCGCGAACTAGAACGTATCAATCAATTCAAAATTATTTTCTTGTATCCCCTTAGCTTTCTCAAAAATGTCAACAATGGCTTTGGAAAAGTCAGTGTAAACTATATCAATATTAAAACGGGTCTAGCCTGTTATGTGACTACATGGTCACGTAATATGTGACCAGAAGAGTTATGTCGACTTGGGGACCAAGAGTTTATTTTGTGGTCACCTAAACTCTGGTCACGGATTATGTGACCAAAAAATTAAAAAAATATATAAAGTGATAAATAAATTTTTATTAATTTTAGTTTCGTGACCATAAATAAATTTATGTGACCAAAATAAAATTCAGGTGACCTATTATACAAAAAATAAGTCTAATTAAAAAATAAAATGTAAAGTTTTATTTATGCATTTTTGTCACCATTTATTCCACTTTGATTTTTCATTAGTCGACCACATACATGACAGGGAACTGGATTGTCATGCTTTCTCAGTTCCTTTTTTACTACGAGCTGTGTAACTTCTGATACAGTAACGACCTCTTAAGTCATTTGAGTGAATTTCGCTAGTTTAGACTTAACTGGATTCAAATTAATATTACTTAGATTTAAGCTTACTATTTCAACATTAGATTCAACAAGGCTTGGTTTTGCTATGACGTTTCAAAACAAAATCTTCAAATAAATCGTCAGATGAGTCTCCACTAGAATCGCTATCTATCACTGTGAGAGTATCAGAACGTGCCAAAGTATCTTCGTCACTTTCATTATCACATTCAAAAAGTCTAACTTGAGGAATTTTAAATTGGTTTAAATCATCAAATACTATATTTTCTACGTAATTATCAAACTCAGTATCAATCTCAGTATTAACCCGATAATCAACATCATTATCAACATCTCCACCAAATTCACTACCTGATTCAGAGCCATACTCAGAACCCATTAAAGATCCAAACAATGATTCAATATCATCATTTACGCCATTTTCACTATTTGTATCTCATTTATTGTTGGCGGTTAATAATATAATAAAATAATATAATTTATTTTGTTGTTAGAAAAGTTAATTTATTGAATCTTTGGTTAGAAAAATAATATTAATTTAGGCTGACTATTTAAGTTATATTTTTATGAATTGTTTTTGTTAGAGTTTTAAATTAGGAAAAAAATAAGAAGCTTGTATCTTCGAATAAAGAATCTTAGAACCTAAATTTATACTCAACTTACTAATCTGCCTCCGAAACAGCAAAATAAATCTAAACTCGAAGCTGGCCTACAACATGGTGACAGCAGTGAGATTTGAACCCACGCCAGTATACACTGACCAGAACACACAATAATGTTATTAAGTTATATTTCAAACTTGAGTCTGGCGCCTTGGACCGCTCGGTCATACTTTATAAGTAGATCTAGACAATTGGAGGGCGATGCAGAGAGAATAGATCTTTTCAAAACGTACATGTCTGGGAAAGCGAGAGTATGTGTTGAAGGACTATTGGGGAAAAATATCAATGAGTTTAGAGTGTTGGTTTTGGAAATGCAAAGACTTTTTTCCAAATATAGTCCTGATAATTCAAAATTAGAACTTCAGAAAGTGAAGAGGAAGAGTAACGAGAGTCTTCGTATTTACGCTCTACGTCTCGTTCTACTTGTCAGACTGGCTTATCCGATGTTGGAAACAGATTCAAAACATAGGGACTATTTTGAAGATTTAAAGAAAGATTCATTTATTAGAGGCTTAAATCCGGATTTAATACAAAGCTTAATGGTAAGAAGTCCGGTCGATTTGGATGACGCATTAAGATATGCAGAAATTCTTGAGGCCGATTTTGGATTAAAAAGAAAAGAAAATTTACAGTCTAACCTCGATATAACGGACCTCGATTATCCGGAAATTTCGGAAATCCGACATAAAATCATTTTCCTTTAACAAAGCAAAGGTTTCGTATATTAAAAAACCTCGCTTTTACGGAATTTCTTTGTCGAAAAAACTCAATAATACGACAGAAAATTTTCATTTTTTTTTATAATTTCCTTAATATTTTATATGATTATTCAGTCAGAAATTATTATTATCATTTAATTTTTACTAAATGAATGGTAAATTATATATTATCAAATTTTGACCTTGCGTTTTTTAACCTTGTTATCATTTATGTACATAATTTTTAAATATTTTGTATTAAGAAATAATTACAAATCAACACTTGGATTATTTTTAGCTAATATATTTACAAAAATAACCAATTATGATGTTTTTTATATCATTTAGAAAATTCAAACGCTTATACATTAATAAAAATTTTAAATGTTTTTAACTTATTTTAAAGCTCTATTGTCGGACAATTTAAATTAGTATTTTTTAAAGGGAGCTATCTAAAAACTCAATTATAATTTTTTTGTTTAACCGACAATTTTCAATTAATTTTTAATTCCGGATTATCAGTTGTCCGGAATTTTTGATAATCCGACCTTTTTCGTTCTCCCAGAATGGTCGGATTATCGAGGTTAGACTGTATTAGTTATTGAAGAGAGTGAATCGACTACTAAAAAGGTAAAAAGTGAAATGAAACAATCGGATAACAAAGCTGAAGGCAAGGGATTTAACTTCCACAACTTAATTAAGAAGCTCGATAGCCAAGCAAATAAGATTGATCAGAAATTTGATAAGTTGAATGAGGACATTAAATTATTGAAGGATCGCGAAGATAAACAGAATGGGGAGAGAAATTCGAGCTGCGAGACTATGTTACCAATTGGTCAGCAGAATAAGACGCAAGACCCTTTTCTTCAGACTTCTAACTTTCAACATCAACAGCAGCAACCATTCTTTCATCCTTACCAGACAACGGCTCAGCCAGGAATTACTGTTAAAGTGCAACAGCCACTACCATTTTACAAAAGTTATAATCGTCAAAACTTTTCAACGCATAAAAAGTTTAGAAATCAATATAACCAAGTTCAGCCACAGACATCCTACCAAGGTAAGCGACAATTTATGCAATTTTATGACCTATTGGAAAAACAGATGATTTGCTTGTGGTAATCAGGGGCACATGAAGACACACTCTCCATTAAGTCACCATTAATCCGCTTCTTTATCGTTACCATTATATGGCTCACCCAGCGGACCTCTTTTTGCCTGATTTAAATGCTTTTCAAACGGTCCTCTTAGACATAAATAAGTCAAACACAATGTCTCTTCCGGCTTCTGTTTTTGGCTGCCCGATAGCTAATTGTTTAGATACTGGGGCTAGCCGAAATTTTATTGGAAAAGTGTTTTTAGACCAGCTGAGTGAGTTTAGGGTTAAGAAAAATAAAATTGATAGTTCCGGTGAAATTCAAAATAGGGGACGGTTCAGTTAAGGAAGCTTGTCTACGAGTAACCCTTCCAATTACGATTAGTGGAAATGTATATCCTGTCCTTTTTCTTGTTATGGAGGGACTCCCGTACGATATTATTTTCGGAATGGAATTTATGAAAGACTTCAAGGTAATGTTAGAACCGGCTACTAATACGGTACATATAGACCTAGACTTTGATTTCGCAGAATCCGATTCAACTCATTATTCAAATTTTATCCCAAGACCTTTATCTACCGCCATTTAGTTCGACTGTAATCCGAGTCAAGCCAAACAGGAAATTCGAAAGTGATGTTTTGATTACCAGTAGTCCTTTCCTCAGAGACTCATTTTCGGTTTTTGTTGGTAAAGGAATATGTAAATTCCAAAAGGATATAGACATTAACTTAGCAAATTTATCTAGTAAGCTAGCGAGCCTTCCTAAAGGAACAATTGTTGCAAACTTCGAGGAAATTAACACCGGCGACTTTGAAATATTGACATTGGATAGCGTCGAAGAGGTAGCAAAGCCTAAGGATAATCAGAAGAGCGGAAATGAAACAGAGGGTGACGGGAGTAAAAGTGAGTTATCTGTGGGTTTGGATTTAAACGAATCCGCTTTAAACGAGGAGTCAAGCTCACCAAATTGATTAGTGATAACCGAGATTTGTTTAGTAAAACTTTATCCAATCCTGGTAGTGCAAAAAATGTAATGCATAAAGTTCCGACAGGGGATCATCCCCCTATTACTTGCGTACCTTTTAGGACTGGGGTTAAAGAGAAGAAGATAATACAGGAGTAAATCGACGAAATGCTAAAACATGGGGTGATAAGGCCTTCGTATAGCCCCTGAGCAGCGCGGGTTGTTCTTGTTGGGAAAAAGGATGGCTCAGTCAGGTTTTGCGTCGATTATAGAGAAATAAATACGATAGTGAAGCGGGATGTTTATCCCCTACCTAGAATTGACGATAGTTTAAGTGGGTTAGGTAAAGCAAAATTTTTCACTTCTTTAGATCTAACCTCAGGATATTGGCAAGTGCCAATGGATGAAGAAGATATAGAGAAAACGGCTTTTATAAGTCATTATGGTCTTTATGAATTCGTAGTAATGCCTTTTGGATTGTCCAATGCACCTGCATTTTTTCAAAGATACATGGACATGATATTAGGGAGAAAGAAGCTTTAGCTATTCTTTCGGCTTGTAAATAATTCAGAAGTTTTGTGATTGGCACGAGATTTGTTGTTGAGACCGATCATTACTCTCTCCAGTGGTTGATGAAAGCTAAGGTACCTTAAAGACTTGTAAGATGGGCATTGAAGTTGTCGGAATATGACTTCGAAATCCGATATAAAAAGGGCAAGGATAACCTGGTAGCAGATTATCTTTCAAGGGACAGGATACAGGATTTCTAAAGCGAACATGTTCTTGATCCTTATTTGTTAGTCCTTGAGGAAGATCCTCTTGCAAATTTCGATATGGTTAAAGAGCAATTGGCTGATCCGATGATCGCTCCAATCATCGATAAGTATTTTGGACATTTAAGAGATTCCGAAAATGAATCCTATATCTTAAGGAACTCTGTTCTTTATTTGAAGACTTCCCAGGGACCACGGGTTCTGGTCCCGAGTCGGCTAAAATCTGCACTTTTGAAACATTACCACTCTAAAACGTTAGCCCATGCGGGTAGGGATAGAATGTTCAGTTTCTTAAGTAAAAGGTATCGATGGGTGCATATGTATAGGGATATAAAGAGGTGGGTTAGAGGATGTGAACAATGCAACGTTTTTAAAAGTTTGCAACCGAAACAAAATGGGCTTTTGCAGCCAATTAAAGTTTCAAAACCTTTCGAAATTTTAGAAATTGACATATTAGGACCTTTTAAGGTGACTAAGCGTGGTCACAAGTATATTTTAGTTTTTATTGACTTGTTTACTAACTGGGTAGAAGCGTGTGCACTTAAAACTCTGGAAGCGGAGGAGGTTGTAAGGATGTTTTATAAAATAATTATAACAAGACATGGGTGTCCTTCCAAGGTTTTAACTGACCAGGGCACGCAATTTACGTCAAATGTCTTCAAAACGCTCTGTGTGAAATTTGGAATCGAAAAGCTAGAAGGCAGCGCTAAGCATCCTTAGACAAATGGCAAAACGGAGAGATTTATCAGATTTTTAACAAATGCACTAGCCACTTTAACTAGTCCCGATCAAAAGGATTGGGATGAGTTGATTGATGATTGTCTTTTAGCTTAGCTTGTTACTTTAAACAGAACCATTCAAGAGACACCTTTCTTTTTATTGTATGGTCGAGACGCAGTATTACCTGGTGATGCCATGTTTAAGGTTTATGATAAAGGCCTGAGTTGAGATGAAGAGGAAGATGATTATTTTGGTTCTGATTGTCGTATTAATTATAAAGTAGATTTGTTAAATAGATTAAGAACGCATTATGAAATAATTGAAGCAAGAAGGGAAAAAGAAATAAAATATTATACCGATAGGTATAACAGAAGCCATAAACACGTTGAGTTTGCAATTGGCTCGCAAGTAATGGTTTACTGGCCTGTATCTAAAAAGGGATATTCACAAAAATTACTGCCAAAATGGAAAGGACCATACAAGGTTGTGTCAAAAGTTAGTTCCGCTACTTATAGGATTGAGAAAGACAATAAAACGATCGTTGTTCATGTTCACCGGATAAAACCTTTTGGTACATCTGATTGATTTTTGACGCCGACGTCCCACACAGACCGATGAGAGGTGTTCTAAGTGAAAAATAATTGTAAAATTAAATGTTTAAAAGAGTGAGAACTCTATCGGTAGTGGATAAACGCTGCTAAAAGTGTCACCATTGTGACCGACGTCCCACACAGGCCGATGAGAGGTGTTGTAAATCCACGCGAGTGGTGGTAATAATAATAATAATAATTGAAATTGGAAAAAAATAGTAAATGAAAATAATTAAAAGTGTTTGTCTTAAGTTAAGATAGGAACTTGTTTGAACCCGAAGTATTGCTGCATGTAGTGCACAAAAGTAGGGTCACGCAAGGTACAAAAAATGACGTATTCGTTTTTGGAGGATTAGGAAAGGTTTTCAAAAATGACGTAATAGTTTTTGAAAGAAGGAGGAGTGTTGGCGGTTAGAGCCAATAAAATAATATAATTTATTTTGTTGTTAGAAAAGTTAATTTATTGAATCTTTGGTTAGAAAAATAATATTAATTTAGGCTGACTATTTAAGTTATATTTTTATGAATTGTTTTTGTTAGAGTTTTAAATTAGGAAAAAAATAAGAAGCTTGTATCTTCGAATAAAGAATCTTAGAACCTAAATTTATACTCAACTTACTAATCTGCCTCCGAAACAGCAAAAGAAATCTAAACTCGAAGCTGGCCTACAACAATATCTTCATCTGATTCATCACTATTGTCAAAATTAACCCTTGCATCTTCTTTATTAGCTTGATCATACATATTTTCAAATTCACTCAATCTAGAACCAGGTTTATAGTATTTTGCAATAGCATTCAGGATTAAGTTGTAACAAGCGAGTCTATCATTATTTACATTGTAATTAAACGCCATATAAATTCGTCTAAATAACTTTGAATCTCAGAACGTTTGGTAACTCGCATGTCTTTAAAACGGTGTTTGGAAGAATTCCATAAACTTTCTATGCGGTTGGTGCATGCACCATTGACTGGATCCAAAAAGTTATAAGTTTGATTAACATTTAGGTGTTGTTAGTCACGTAATCTACTAATTTTGTCATATGATGACCAACAATCTGACATAATAGTTGTACCAGATAATACTTTTTCATAAATTATAGCAAGCAAAGTTTGAGCTTCTCGATTTGGTACAACTTCTAAATAAACTTTACCATTAGCTTTTCCATCTCTCCTCTCTACTAATCCAAATGTCCACACTTGGGGTCTTTTTAAATCTTTACCCTTTGAGTGCTTAACTTTGGCGTAGAGAGATTAGTCTATCTCAACAATTTTACCACTGCCACCTAATTTTATATTTTTCTTTTCAATTGCCAAAGTGCATAACTGCCTGAGTCGAAAATATATTGTTCTAATTGTGTTTCTATGAACATTATGTTCAAAATTTAGTTTAATCAACGTTACAGTTTTTATAATAGTTATTTGAGCACACCAACATTTTATTTTATTATCAGTGACCAAAAAAAAATTTAGGTGACCTATGTTTTTATTTTATGTTGAATTTTTTTAATTTTTTAGTCACATACTACATGACCAGAGATTAGGTGACCACAAAAAAAAACTCTTGGTCACCAAGTCGACATAATTTTTCTGGTCACATATTACGTGACCATGTGGTCACATAACAGGCGAGACCCATTGAAACTCCTTACCAAATTCACAGTCTAGCTTATCTGAAGGTCGTTTAGACATAAGAGCAGATTAATTTGGATTAATTAATATGTTCTTTATTGATTAAAATATTTCTAATAATACAAGTTAAAGAAAGAGGTCTTTAGTTTTTTTATATCTAATTTTGATCCAACATAATGAAGGGGCTTACCTTAGTTGTCTCCCAGACTTTGAGAATTTTATCTACTTGATATTATTTTTAAAAGAATTTGTGAAATTGGAACTGAAAGTGCTTTCGATAGTTTTTTTACACAAAAGTGCGGAAATTTTGTCAATACCATATGATTTATTTTGGTCCAAATTCCTTAATAAGGTCTATAAATTACTTGGGCTAAAAACTAAAAATGGAATTTTAAATAATTTAGTTTCAGTTGAAAAAACAGATTTAAAATATTAATTTAAACTTTTTAAGCATGAAAAATAAATAAAAATAAGCATAAAGCCAGACTATAGAATAAAATTTTCTAAATGCTATAATTAATAGTTGAAGTCCATTGAGACGTTATCCGAATCTGACCGTCGGCGACTATGGTTGGAAAAAAACTCAGAAAGTTAACTGGCTCAAGTCAGGGATACTGAAATTCATAAGTCACTTAAAGACTAATTTCAGTGGACAAACAAAGCATTTAAAAACCGCCTAAGTTTACGCTTAGTTTAATTTATCAGGTAGTAAAAATATGGCAACTGGCCTAAATTTTTAAAGTATGTAAATATCGACTTTAAACAAGCGTTATTTAAAATTAAACCTTTTTAGAAAAACTGGATCGAGCAGGTATAAAATATCAAAAATCCTTTTTCAAGCCTTGCTTGTTTTCTTAGGAGCCAACTGGGACGAGTATTGCTTGGAGCGCAACAAAAAAGACTTCTCAGCCATTAGGGAACTTTTCAAAGAAACTACTTCAAAATACTTCCAGTTTATATTTATTAAAAAGTTAGGGGTTTGCGGGTCTGATTAATGTTTGCTCAGAACCATCAGATGAGACCTACAGTAAAGTCTACTTAGGTCTCATCTGAAAAATAGGACGTAAAACGAATTATGTAAAAATTCAAACATAATTTATAATATTTTACTTGACGTGTACCTAAAATTTCAATTTTTTTGACACACCCTTTTAATCAGCTGCTAAATGTTGAAACTCAAGCAGAATAAAAAAGTGAATAAGATTCCTTTTACGGCTTCAACTAAGAGCAATTTTATGTAATCAAAAAAGCAAATTAAATTTCAAAGTATCAATATAATTTAAAAAGAAAAAACATTTTAAAAAACTTTATTAAAATAAATCATAAAAACTTGTTTAAATTTTTTATTAAATTTTAAATATATAAAAAAAATGGTTATTTTCTGAAAAAAAAGCAAAAAATTTGCCAATATTCTAAACAAACCGAATGCCAATGATTGATTATAATTAGAAAAATTGGTCAAAATCAACACTATTGTATATGGTATACTACCAATTATATAACTAGACGATAATAATATGATCATTTTTGTCATATTTTTATTTATTTTGTCTTCGTTATTATCTCCCTGAGAATTTTGTCTTTTAAGCTTTAATTTACTTGTAATATATCTTCTAAATGTAATGAGAACTACAAAATTAATAAATACATCAATTGCTAAAATCAAAAAATTTCTAATTGAAGTCAAACATATTGATACAATAACTCCGGCTTTTTCTTTACCAAAATAACTTTTACTAATTTGATAAAAACTTGAATTTTTAATTGGCTCTATTTTGTCTATAAATAAACTTGGCAAATAGAATACAAAGCAAAATGAACTAAGGGATAATATTAACAGAAATGGATTAATCTTAATTTTTTTCTTTACGTCGAAATTTATAATTATAAAATAACGTTCCAATGATAAGAATATTTCGATTAAAATCGCATAAATTCCTAGGACACTTGTTAAATAATTAAAGTAATAAAACTCGTATATTTTAGCGCTTAGTGTCGAGCAAATATTTTTATTTGAGCAACGGATTAGAAACGAAAAAGAACATAATAAAACATATAAGAAATTTACTATTGAATGTAGCATTAAGTATTTATTTAAAGGGTCTTTTCTTAATGTTTTGGTAGAGAATATTAGAATGTTTATGAATTGAGTTAGAGATGTTGTAAAGCATAAGGGTGGAAGTATATAAGTCCATGATATTTCACGTAATACATCCGAAAGTATTTTATTATCTTGGCTTATATTCATTTCGAAATTTGACTCGGAAATAAAATATAGTACAAATTTCTCTTTTGGAATAAAATAATTTTTTGATGTTGTTGTTGTTCTTGTTGATAAATATTTGATGTATTAATGGCTTTTGGAAGTCATGTTATTTTTTTTTTTTTTAATCTAAATTTAGATTAATTATTTTTGTTTTAAAAAAAGAATAAAAAATTGTTTTAATTGATGTATGATTAAAAAAAAGAAGAATATCGTTTCCAAAACTTCCCTAAACCTTCAACATGAATTAATCAATTTCTAAATAAGAATTTAGACTATTAATGGAATTAACAATTTTTTTTGTTGATAAGATTTCATATTTTTAAACAATAATTTTCCAAATTCAAGTAAACTTTCTAAATTTTTTGATTCAGAAATTGATTAAAGAAGAGTGAAATAAAAAAATTTGAGTAATTCTAGAAAGAATTCCTTTTTATAATAATGCTAAATTTGTTTATAAAAAAATAGAAGATGTTTCTGTAGGTATTAAATTTATTTATATTTTTCTTACGTTATTATTTTATCGCCCATTCAACATTCATGATTGTGGTCATCAAGCATTTTATTAGGATCAAATTAAATTCCCAAAAAATTTTCTTTTTTATTAATTCTTCGTAGAATTTACAGCAATTAAAAATTTATTTTAATTATTAAAAGATAATTACAACTCAGTCAGTTTTTTCATAAAAAAAATATTAAGAAATAATTTTCAACTTTTAGTTTTTCCAAAGTTCCGTGCATCACGAGACAAATACGATGACCATTAAGACTTCGCAAATGTATGGAAAATTCTAGAAAAATTAATGGAATAATAGTATTGATTTCCGCCGGGAAAAACAAATATATTACCCATTTTTGTCAGTCTAGTGGCCGCTAGTCACGGCCACCAACACTTGCAAATAACCTGTTTATCAATAGTCAATGGGAAACTTAATAAGATATAATATAGACAGACTATCACGCAACCCAGCTTTTTTTCACGTCATCCTACAGAATTTTTAATTCTCTATCTGAATATGGAATTCTTTTTTATGTCATTTAGCAGAAAATCATGTAAAAATATATTCTAAATTTATCTAAAGAGAAAAAAATGGAATTTTTTTGTTTGAGGCAAGAATAAACTGTTCAAAATTGAAATTTCCACGTCTAAGGATATTTTATTCTGATTTTTAAGTGGTATTTTTTTTTAATTTAAAAAATCCATTTTTTTCTTTTTATCAGTCAAAAAAGCGGGGTTGCGTTGGAAAATATAGGGGTGCGTAGGGTATGCACTTTTCTAATAAATATAAAACAAGGTGAGTAAAGGGTAAAGTCAAACAAAAATCTGAGAAAGTCAAACATAAATCTGGGAAAGACATACAAAAATTTTTTTCTGTTCGCTGACAGAGAAAGTCAAACAAAAAAGTCCATTTTCTGGGAAACTCATACAAAAAACACCAAAAACTGGGAATTTCAAACAAAACAGGGGTAAAGTCAAACAAAAATTTTTTTTCAACATTAATTTGGTCAAATTTAAGAAAAAAAAAATTTTTTTAATTTTTTTTGTTTTTTATACTCTATTTTAATACTAACACTTGTTCTCATTTTCGAAAACTCTTTTAAGAAAAATTTTTGGAACTGTAAAAATTGAAATTCTTTGGAGAAAGTCAAACAAAAAAACTTTAATTAATATTTTTTTTAATTTTCCTTATATTTTAGTATTTAAAAGAATAAAATTTTTTAAAAAATAATGTCTCTGTCAGCGAACAGAAAAAAATTTTTGTATGACTTTCCCAGATTTATGTTTGACTTTCTCAGATTTTTGTTTGACTTTCACCCTCACCCAAACAAGGTAGGGTCGCTAATTAAATCCTTTTAAAATTAGCTAATTATACTTTTAGGGTATCATTTTGAAGCTTTTTTGACGCTCTTTCATATGCTATCTTAAAAATTTGAAAAATACGGAAACCGCGCCCGAGGGCGTTCTTTATCGTAAATTGCTTATTTCAAAGATCCATTTAAATATATTTTTTAGCATAGAAAATGTCCAGCAAATCTTCGAAATAATATACACCACCTAGTTCTAGTGTGGTTTTAGATGTTTCATTCTAGGTCATAAATACATTTGTAAATCTACTCCAAATCTAAAATTTTTTTATAATGGATCCGAATATCGGTATTACAATTCTTTTATTTAAAAAAATATTTGTTCCTATTAGGTTGGGGGTACAAAGTTGATTTGGGAAAAGTCAGTTTAAGCCTAATATTTTTACTATTAGTTTTTTCAATTTTATTTTTGTTATTGATATATAATATCGAAAATGTATTTTTACATTTTAAAAACCTAATCTAAGGAATGTTGTTTATGTTTCGTTTATTTAAACAAATGTTAAATTAAAAAAAGATTTAAATGGAATTTATATGAAATTTCTCTTTAAAAGTAAATCTTTAGCAACCGAAAGTAATTGAAAAGTTTTCTGTAAATTGAGATTTATGATTTGGCAAACTTAACAAAAAATATCTCTTTTTGCATTTGAACTTTCTTTTTTCTTTTCTAATATTTGGAAATTTTAATAAGAGGCTTGAGTTGCACCACACAAAATGATTTTTTCTATTTATTTTAACATTTAAATTATTTAAATATAAAGCAGATAAGTTAGATAAGTATTCTACAGAAAATCAAAGATTCTCTATGAATTAATAGAAAATCTAAGCGAAAAATAAATTTGAACATGAAAATGCATCATGACCAAAAAAAGCAGTCGAATGTTGAAAAGTTTCAGCTAACAGCAAAGATTTAAACTGCATTAAAATGAGTGGAATTTCCTTGGGACTACAAACTCGCTAAACTCTTTTTAAATTAGAATCAAAATATTTCATACAAATTTTTTAAATGGTAATTAGCAAGTATTGTATACCAAATTAAAGAAGAAAATTTAAGGAATTTTTTGGTATCCATTATTAGTCAAAGAGACGTTTATGAAGTTATAGAACCTGAAAGAGAGGGTACCCAAAGGTGCCTTTTTTGTTTTTAAATTTTTAGGTCTTATTGACAGATTATAAAATAAAAACTACTTATATTCTGAAAGATCGCTAAATGGATCCCTACAATTTAAAAAAAATCTGTCTTGCTTTAGTCAACCATTCCGGATAAAATGGGTGCCAAAGTTTTCCCAAAAATAATGGTTTTCTTAGAAAACTTCCCCTTTGACAAAAAGCTATCGACTTCATATTTGATAGTATATTAATTGATATCAGGCCTAAAAAATATCAAAAAATCAGCTTGTAAAGCAATTCCTGTTAGGATTTACCATTGTTACCAGGTCCCAGAATTCCTTTAGCACCCACAACTTCCGTAAGAATTTCAAGTCGGCTTAAAAAGCCCTTCAAAAAATTCCTTTGATTCTAAGCTTTTCTCAATTTCAAGGAACTAAGCTGGTCACTGGATTTACCAAATTAAAATTTAATTCTTAACTATAGATTAATCTCTAATTAATCTATTTGATTTTAATTTTCTAAATTTTATTTAATAAGGGTTCTTTGGCTAATCTAATTCAAACTTTAAAAAAAAAAAGTTGCTAGTACCTACTTTACTTACCACTAAATCATTTCTATAAATCTAATGAAGACCTATAGAAATTTCTAGTGGCGTTCCATTAAAGTAATAGGCAAACTCATACGATAAATCTTTCATCAAAAACGATTGATTTTCTAACAGTTTTTGATTACACTATCTCGCAAGGGTTCACGGTAATAAAATTGTCTTTTTGAATCTTTTTTTTTTACTTTCCTATTTATCATTAACTATTTTTATATGAAAATTTTCGATTAAAATTCATAACAGAGCAAAAAAAATTTTTTTTAAATTCTATTCAAAAAGCTTTCAAAATTCAGCTTAAATACCTTTTTAAATATGTGACTTAAAATTAATAAAAATAATATTACGATTTGTTCAATCAATTTTTAGAAATTTATTCAATTCAATTTAAAAAGTAAATTTTATCACGATAAATAAAACTTAAAAAATTTGTTTTATTAAAAAATGAATTGAACAAATCCAAAAAAAAATGACAAGGTATTTTTTGGTAAAAAATATATTTTTAAAATTTTTTAATAGGATGTGATAAAGCTAAAATATTGATATAGTATTTTATCAGAATAGAAAGAGAATATAGAGAATTGAGTGCAAATAGTAGGGAAAAAAAAGACTTTCCAATTTAACTCGGATCATTTTATTAAATTTAAACTCATAATACTCTATTAAAAAAAAATTGACATTTTTTTCCGACAGGTTAAATACGTAGGTTGTTACTAGATGGATTGTATTGACAAAGATAAAAAAAATTTTATTATGTTTTATAAAATAAAAAAATTTATTTTCTGTAAAGTGAGTAAAGTTTTTGACAATAAAAAACTTGGATATTTTCCTTTAAAAAAAGAATACTTCGAGCGAGGATCGAACTCGCGACCTTCTGCGTGTAAAGCAGATGTGATAACCACTACACCATCGAAGCTTATATCAAAATATACTTTTTCAATTTTAATTTGAATATGAATTAAAAATTAAAAAAATATACTGTGGTTTAATAATAAAATTGAATCCACAATTTGACAAAAAATAAACTAGAAAAAAATTTAAAGGGGTTGTGAATTTCATGTCAATTCGCTCATTTCAATTCGCTATTTTTTCTTTAACTTTTTTTCCAAACATTAAAAATTAGTTATGCAAAATGTTACAATACGTAGCAAATTTGCTACATAAATTTTCTTACTGTGCTAAATCTCTGCAAAATATGTGCAAATACATATACTGAGTTTTTAGTAATTTTTTTCTGCATTTTGGGTGCACACATTTTGCAGATTAATAATGGGAATGTAGCAAATTTGCTACATCTTGTAACATTTTGCAGAACTATTTTTTAATGTTTC
>NTPY01000627.1:710060-723096 GCA_002922825.1 Brachionus calyciflorus
GTACAATTTAAATGCGACCAAACCTAGTCACCCACATTGTCCGTTATTTATAGATCGAAGACTTCTAAGTTTTCCAAGCCAAGACAAAAAATATTCAAAATCAAAATTTTTTTCGGTTGTATTTTTTTTTTAAATAAAATTGCATTCTTTAAGTTCATTGTCACTTGAAATTAAAATTTTAAAAAATTAAAACTCTCATCTCAATAACTAAGTTTATAATTTTTTTTTTAAATTTAAAATAAAATTAAATAAAAAAAAATTTCTAAATTCACACACTTAAGCCAAAAAAATGCCAAGAGTCGTAAGACAAATTTTATTCATGTTCATTTTTTTTTCTTTAAATTGACTGAATTTCTTGAATTTTTGTTAAGCGTAAACCAAAAGAAGATTCAAGTCCGACCCGCCAACCAGAACCAGAAGAAGAAACTAACGAACCATTTCGTGACGAAGGCGATGAAGACGAAGATATGGCTAACGAAGTCCTTGGCGACACTGCCAATGTCGAGGAAGAGGACGATGGTGAAGATTTATTCGGTGATAATATGGAAGACGATTATCGACCAGTTCCAGAATTGGACAAATATGATGGTGAAGGTCTCGATCAAGAGGACTACGATGACATGGACATTGAAGACCGTATTCGTGCTGAACGAGAAATGAAAAAAAGAGACGTAAAAGAAGGTCGTTCGAACATAAAAGGACGCATTAAAGACTCACTACTCTATTCTGAATTATCCGAAGACATCGAACCAGAATCTGGTTCATATCGCAAAAAGGGTAAATTCCACGATATGGGTAGTCAAAACGAAATGGGTACAGATGAACCGATCGAAAGTATTGAGAATTTAGATGTCATGAAAGGTCATGGCTTGAGAGAATGGGTCAAAATGGTTGGTCCAAGAACCGAAATTTACAATCGTTTTAAAAATTTTTTAAAAACAATTGTCGATGAAAATGGACACAATGTTTTTAGAGAAAAGATACGTTATATGGTTGAGGCTAATCATCAAAGTTTAGTCGTTGATTACAATCTTTTATATCAATCAGAAGAGGTCCTAGCATATTTTTTAGTCGAAGCTCCATTGGAAATGTTGGCTATTTTTGACGAAGCAGGCAAAGATTACGTATATAGCTTGTACCCACATTATCATAAAATAGCTAAGGAAATCCATGTAAGAATTTCCGAATTGCCTTTAGTTGAAGAATTAAGATCATTAAGACAATTACATTTGAATCAATTAGTTAGAACTAATGGTGTAATTACAAGTTCGACATCAGTCTTGCCACAATTAAGCATGATTAAATATAATTGTTTAAAGTGTAACTTTTTACTTGGGCCCTTTTATCAGACTCTAGAAAAGGAAGTTAAGCCTCAAACATGTCCTGAATGTCAATCAGCAGGTCCTTTTGAAATCAATATGGAACAGACTATTTATTCGAATTATCAAAGAATTACTATTCAAGAAAGTCCTGGTAAAGTACCAGCTGGTCGATTACCAAGATCTAAAGATGCTATTCTACTTGGAGATCTTTGTGACTCGTGTAAACCTGGTGATGAAATTGTAAGTTAAGAATTTTATTTTTCACTTAAAAATTGACTTGGTCATTAAACAACTTAATTTCGAAAAATAGAAAAAAAAGAAGATATCATTTGTATTACTTTTCATCATTAACCGTATAGTTAAAACTATTTTTTTAGACTAAATTTAAGAATTTAAAAAAAGTAAAAATGATATATGGGTTAAAAGTTGACATATTTTCTCGACGGAGTCAAAGAAAATTGATGAGAAATTTTTTCAAATCTGTCATTAGCTTTTTTCAAAAAAATAATTTTTCTACTAGAGGAAATAAAATGAAACATCCAGAATTCTGGAAAATTATAAAATAAATTTTTATTACGACGGGTTGTTTCTTTAAAAAATAGGATCTAAAATTTATTAAAATTGAAAATCATGCGATTTGAAACTCGATTTTTTTTTCTGTCACAACTTAAACCATTGGTAAAATTAATGATGCATTACAGAAAGTGAGTCTACAACAGCTCTGCATTTTTTCAAAAAAAATATAATTCGATAACTTACAATTTGATAAATTCCTTGCAAAATTGAATAATCTATAAAATACAATTTCCGATTTAGTTGTTGTTTCAACTCATAGTAAAATCACCCAAACACAAAAAACTTATAATTACATCTTTTTAATACATTTTTACTCATTTTAACAATTTCATAAAATTAGAGATTCAATAAAATTTTGGCCACAGGTTGGTTTTTTTATGTGTTGAATAGCTTGAACCATTTTTTAATTTTTATTCATGTTTTGTTAAATTAAGTAAAATTATTTTTGTTAATGCTTAAGCAAGTCTGAGCTATACTTAAGGTTGCACTTTTGTCTTTTGATCGGACTCTCACCGGTAATCTCCGATAGAAAATTGAACGTAGACTGGACCGGTAGTAACCTTTCGGAGCAGTAGCAAAACGGAGCGGAAGTTAACGGATTAAGGTCAGCGGCGGTAAAAATTTGAGAAGAGAGGGGTCGGTGACCAGATAGCCTTTACGGGACAGGGCCAATCACGGGAAAACTAGACGGAGATAAGTCATTAGCGGGTGCTATAAATTTGGTAAGAAAAAGATGAAAATTTAAAAATTTTTTAAATAATTTTTACGATATTATTGCCAGGTCTTAAAATTTCAATCAGTTCGTTTATTTTTAAAAATTAAATATAGTCTTTTTTATTTATTACCTAGCCAAGCAATTAATTTTTTTCTTTATTTTTTTAAATTTTTTCCAGACCCCACTACTGTCTTCGATAACCGGGACGAATCTCCGCAGCTACCTCCGCTCACTAGAGCCATCCTCTGCTCCTGACTCCGTTCACCGAAATAGATCCCCGTCAATAGTGCCAATTCCTTAAACTAAACCATGCTCCTGATACCGATCTTCGCTTTTTAACTAAATTTCCACCGGTATACGCTCCGCTTCCTTGGTGACCATCACTACTCAAAATTCAGTTTAAGAAAATATTCTTTAGGTGTTTTTTATAATAATTTTTATCATTTTTTTTCAAATATTCTCGGTAAATATTTAAGGTGAAAAATCTCCTTTTTTGTAAGACGCTTTTATGAAGAGATTCAAAAAAAAATCATTAAAACAATTTACATTTATGATCATTGTCTCTATAAGAGAATTTTTTTAATCAAATTTTTTCTCAAAAAAAGCGTCTTACAAGCTCAAATCCTTTTTTTTATTACCTAAAATATTTACTGAATTGTAGGTTATTTCTTTATCTATTTAATTAAAGTTAATTTAAAAAAAAATTAATTATTTCAATTTTATTAAGGATATTACAGGCATTTATTACAACAATTATGATGGCTCATTAAATACCCAAAATGGTTTTCCAGTATTTGCAACTGTTCTTCAAGCCAATCACATATCAAAAAAAGAAGACAAATTGGCCTTTAATACCATGAGCGACGAAGATGTTAAAGCAATTATTGAGTTATCTAAAGACGAGAAAATTGCCACACGTATTTTTGCTAGTATTGCTCCATCCATTTACGGACACGAAGATATTAAACGTGCTATCTCATTATTATTATTCGGTGGTGAAGCTAAAAACCCAGGTGGCAAACACAAACTGAGAGGTGACATTAATGTTTTATTATGTGGTGATCCAGGTACAGCTAAATCTCAATTTTTAAAATATGTTGAAAAAACTGCACACCGAGCTGTTTATACTACCGGCCAAGGTGCTAGTGCTGTCGGTTTAACTGCGTATGTACAAAAGTCTCCAATTACTAGAGAATGGACACTAGAAGCTGGTGCTTTAGTTTTAGCTGATAAAGGTGTTTGTATTATTGATGAATTTGATAAAATGAACGATGCAGACAGAACTAGTATTCACGAGGCTATGGAACAACAATCCATTTCAATTTCAAAAGCTGGTATTGTCACATCTCTCCAAGCTAGATGTGCCATTTTAGCTGCAGCCAATCCCTTAGGTGGAAGATATAATTCAACTTTAACATTTAGTGAAAATGTAGATTTATCAGAACCAATTTTGTCACGTTTTGATATTTTATGTGTTGTTCGTGATGTCGTTGATTCTGTACAAGATGAATTACTCGCACGTTTCGTCACTGAATCCCACATTCGAAATCACCCGTTGAATGAAACTGATTCAGATATGACCGAGCATAAGCCTGTCGAAATTCCAAATACTTTTGGAGTTGATATAATCCCACAAGATTTATTGAGAAAATACATTGTTTACAGTAAGGAAAAAGTACATCCTAGATTAAATCACATGGACCAGGATAAGATATCAAGAATGTACGCTGATTTGAGACGAGAGTCAATGATGACTGGTAGTATACCAATAACAGTACGTCATATAGAGTCAATTATAAGAATCTCTGAAGCGCATGCCAGAATGCATTTGAGAGAATATGTTAATGAAGATGATGTTAATATGGCAATTAGAGTAGCTATCGAGTCGTTTATAGATACACAAAAATTCAGTGTTACTAAGACAATGAGAAAGAATTTTGCCAAATATTTAACATATAGACGTGATCATAATGAACTGCTTTTATTTTTATTGAAGCAATTGATAAATGATCAATTGTCGTATATGAAACATAAATCAAAGGCCCAACAAGATATTAAAAGTGTAACGATACCTGAAGAGGACTTTGTCGACAGGGCTAGACAATTAAAGATTAGTAATGTCAAATCGTTTTATGAAAGTGAATTGTTCAAGATGATGAAATATTCATATGATCCAAGTAAAAAACAAATTAGTCAAATTATGTAAAAAAAAATGGAAAATTTTATTTTTGTAAAAAATTTTTTTTTTTTTCAAATTGTATTTTAATAGAAATTTTTTTTTGTCGGAAATTCTAGAAATTTAATTGTATAATTTTTTCTTTCTTCATAATAGATCAATAAATATTTTTTTTTCAAAACAAAAAGTTTTAAATTTTATTCTATTTGTACTTTTAGGGATTAATAGTTTTATCAGATTTTACGTGAATTCCAATAAATCGAGTATTTTTGAATTTTTACCTCAGATAATAACAGTTTTAAACCGAAATGGTCTTAATGAATTGTAGAGAAGGTCATTAAAAGTAAAAATAATTAAAAAAGGTACAGTCAGAAGGAAGTTGTTAGAAGATTTTTTGGAGTTTCTGTCCAGAATTAATACTTAAAAATGAAATTTTTCGAAATTTTTGATCACAAGGCCAAAAATTACCTGGTCATAGACCCAAAAGTATGCGATTTTAACCGAAAAATACATTTGCTTTAAAAACGATTGTTCAGTGAATTACATAAATTTTACCGTCGATCGAAATAAATCACTCTCAAGTTTGATATACAGTCAACTCTCGTTAATTCGAACTTCGATAAGACGAACTTTTTGAACTGAAACGAAAAATTTTGACCACCTAATTTTAGTTTTCCATTCAAAAATAGTTCGTTAAATCTAACAAAATTAACTCGAACGATGATTTTTTACTCCAAAAAAGTTCGAATTAACGAGAGTTGACTGTAATTGACTATCAAAGCGCTTAGTTGTGTGAACGAGTGATATGTATTTTTAAATCTTTAGTATCTGACATGTATTTAAAGGAAAGAAAGAGTTGAAGAAGAGTCGAGGAAGTGTTGAGGAAGAGGAAAGGAAAAGAAACGTACAAGTTAGTTTTAATTTGTACTGTAAATCATCATACATGTCTCAAATGAAAAAAGAATTGAATTTTTTACAAAATAAGCTTTTAATTTAAATTAAAAAAAAATAATTTTTTTAAATTAAGTGATCATAATTTAAATAGGTGATCATATTTTAATTTAGGTGATCATAATTTAAAATAGGTGATCATAATTTAAAATAGGTGATCATAAATAAAATTTGGTGATCATATTTGATTACATATTAGGTGATCAAGGTTTAGGTGATCGTCGATGATCATAAAACCTGTGATCAGGGTATGACCACATAATAAATGATCATCTGATCACATAACCCACTTGACCCGAAATTTTTTCTATTAAAACAGAAAAATTCATGTTTGCAAAAAAGATTTAGCTTACATAAATTGATATAAGATAGATTAATGTTTGCAATTGTTAAAATAATAAATTTTACGAAGGTTACACCCAGAATTGACTTTAAATCCGAAATTCTAGATTCATAATAATTAAAATATGAGCTAAATTTAGAAAACTAAATCATTTATTGATATGCTAATCTTATCGCTAAAAAATAAAAATATCATGTGAATTAAAAAATATATAAGACCATTTTTTCTTAATTTAGAACTTATTTATTTATTATTTTTAAATTAAAAATGTCCCAATTTTTAGCTATCATTTTTAGCTTTTTTGTTATTTTAATCGCCAACATAAGTTTGCTAGAGACTGCCTATTGTACTGGAAAAGTAAGAGCAAAATATTTTGGTCTATCTAAAAGAAGAATTTCGAAAACAGTTGGGCTGGTGTATCACTCCTAACATTCTACTTTTTTTTTTCATTAAAAAAAACAAACCCTATAAATTTTGACTTGACTTGTTTTAACTCGTGAGAAGGTAAACGAAGTTCGCTTATTAGATTTTCCAATCCTCTCACATGAACCAAGGTTGTTCAATTTTGAGAATAAAATATTTATTAAATCACAATTGAATCTAATACTCACTAACGCTATTTTAGAAAATAAAATTTGTTTTTTTTTTTTAAAGCCTAGCCCTACCGCACAACCGAATCTTAATCCTATAATAGATGAAAAACCAGTATTCGTAAGAGAAATTAAAAATGCCAAATTATACAGAATCGGTACAGGTGACGACTCAATAAATATTGTTCACTTATGGGGTACTCCATACGAGATGGGCTTTGCACATGGAACAATTGTCAAAGAAGAACTAAGTGGATTAATTTTAACTTTTTGGAAATATATGGAAAGTGAAATTGTAATATTTATTTTTTTCCTTTAGTTTTAACTTAGGTCCTACTCATGTTTTTTTTAAGATGTCAAGTATTAATGGAACTACTAAAGGATTCTTTAGAGTTGATTTTTTAAAAAGAGTTTCCGATCTTGGGTTTGTGATTTTTTTATAAATATGGTCATCATCAATAATTATTCTTTTTGTCTAAATTATTTTAGATTAGATATAGCTTTGGATATTGAAAATTCAATTACAGATAAATACACTGCTCATTATTTTGCTGAAGAAATTCAAGGAATGTCTGATGCAACTGGCATTGATAAAAAAGTACTCTATTTTTTTTCTGTAAATAAGCTTTAAAAAAATTAAATCATTTATTTTATTTGTCAAGTTATTCAGACGAATTCACTTGATCGGCGAACTAACGTAATTATTTTTTTTAAATTGTCATATCAGAATTTTGATCAATCTCTTTTTTTTTTTTCAAGTAAAGGAAGCTGTTCAATGTTTGGCGCTTGGGGATCTGCCTTACCAGGATCAGATGGTCTTTTACAATTAAGAGCTTTAGATTGGGTGGTTGATGGTGGTCTACAAAATTTCCCTGAGATAACTGTTTATCATCCGAACAAAAATTCAAGTTATGGACAGTAATAAAACAAATTTTTTATAATAGTTTTTTTTTTAATAAAAAAATTTAAAATAAGTGACTTTGCGAATATTGGATGGTCGGGTTGGATCGGTTCAATTCAAGGATATAGCTCAAAAAAATTAGCTATTTCAGAAATTGGTGTTTCTTATCCAGATGAGACTTTTGGTAAAGAGTCACGTTTCGGAACACCATTTACAGTAATTTCTTAGACTATAAAATAATGAAAACTATCTTTTTAATTCGTGTAGTATGCTCTAAGAGACATCTTACAATTTGACAATACTTTTGATGACGCTTTTAATAGATTAACAAATGGTAAAAGAACATGTAATTTAATATTAGGTGTTGGTGATGGAAAAATAAATAAATTCAATAGTGTTCAATATTCAGCCTCGGTGGCTAACTTCATGAATGATACAACTTTGAAACCAGAAGGCGATTGGCATCCTAAAATCGATAATGTTGTTTATCATGGAATGGATTGGTTATGTCCAAGTTTTAATCAAGTCATGGCTCAGCAAATAATGAAATTATATGGAAATTTAACACCTGAAAATGCCATACGAGATGTGACTAGTATAGTCCAAACCGGATCACTTTTAGTAACTTATTATGATTTTAAAAATGATCTAATTTACACTGCCAATGCTAGAGGTCATAATGAAAAAGGTCATAAAAATGCCTATGAGAGGTAATTTTTTTGCCAATTTTAAATATATGAAAATATTTTTTAAGGAAAATCTAAAAAAACCAAAGAAATACACATTTTCTGATCTTTATTTTATTTAGATCGTTTGTCAAAGTCAATATGAATGAAATTTTTTCCGAATCACGTCCAAATTTATAGATTGTCATTTTTTTGGGACCAAATATGTATAATAAATATGTTATTTTCAATTGAATTTTTTTTTGTTAAAAATGTCTAATAAAATTTAATTATATTTTAAAAAAATTTGCCTATATTATTTTATTGTAGTGATAAGTTAATTCTGGTAGTATTGGTTAAAAATTGCCTACCACTTTGTTTAATTAGGCAAACTTTTGATTAACACAGAACTAAAAGCATTGTAAGACAAAGTTCATGTAATTTGGAATGCTTTTTTCTTTAATCCATAAGTTTTTCCCTTACGACCATTTGTTCTATTCGAACTTGTTTCAAATTTCATTGTAAGACTCACGATTAGAGCTGGTAGACCGTTGGTTTACCAAACTGAATTTAGAACTGGTTTTATTAAAAACCAGTTGTGAAAATATGACTCTGTTCTGAAACCGGTTTAGACAAATACGACCATTGAAAAAGAACCGGTTCAATAACAAATTTTAAAACCGGTTTAAAACTAGTCACTAGTTAAAATTTGTGTAATTAATTTTCTTTTGTTGTGTCTCAGTAGGTATTTTACATACTAAGAAAGTTACTTTCAGGAAAATAAAGATTTAAAAAAAAAACTAATTTTTTATCGCTGTGAATTTTGCCTATTTGCAATCCTTTAACATGTATTTTATGTTTATTAGAGGTCTATTAGAAGTTTATTGAAGGCGATATGAAGTCTAATGGGTTCTAAAAGAGGGGACCCTCTAGTATTTTGCCTATTTGACCTATTAGCTCTATTAGAGGTTTATTTGAGACTATTTAAGACTGCTTTAGGAAACAATAATTTTGAAAAAAATTTTTTAGAAAACAGCAAAAAAACAGCACTGCTGAATTTTTACATAGCTCATTTTTGAAAAATGAGCTATGTAAAAATTCACTCATAAATGACTTTAATTTTATTTTTCAATTTTAAGTTTTCTACGCATTAATGACTGAATTTTTAAATCATAAATGGAGAATGTCATCATTACGCGTATAAAATTTACTTAGGCAATCGGTTTATGTATTAAAAAAATTTTCCCACATAAAGACTGTTAAAAATACTCATAATTTGATTCCAATTATTAAAACGTTTATGAATTATTTGAACTAATTTATGGCTTTATTCTCTAGTACGACTTTCGTAGCACTTTATTTTAAATTACGAAGCTTCGCTTTGAAATATTAAATTGTTAGTTGGCAAGTTTTAGATAGCTCACCATTTCTATAACAAATCAAGTCAATCTACCTTCATGATTATTCATAAAGTTTTTAATTTTTATCAATCGAGGAAGTGTATATTAGATTTAAAAAAAAAATAAAATTTAAATTCTTATTTGTTTAAAAAAAAACGATTTGAACAGATTTTTAAAAATATTAATCAAAAAACTAAAGGATCATTTTTTTTATAAATGGTTCTCCCAAGTCCAACTAAAACAATTAAATGACTTAGATTCAAAATTGAACTACTGTAAAATGTTGACGGATACACGTTCCAACTAAATTCAATTAATCCAATTAATAAAAATCTTAAAGAGAAAAGCTTGATTAAAAATTTAGAATAAAAAATGGATCATATAAGTTTGATCAAAATGCTTTGTTACTAAATGAGAATATTGAAAAATTACTTTAATCAAAGCATTCCATCAAAAAAAAATAGATTTAAAATTAAAAAAAATACTTGAAAGTATTGGAAAATTCAGTGTTCCATAACAAATAAGCTAAAGTGTGATAATACCACACGTAAAATTGATAATGCAATGATCGACTGAAACAAATACCGATAAAGTTTGACAAAAACATTATAAATATAATTGCTTTTAAAATATAGATTGAAAAATAAAAAATTTGAAATTAGATTATTAAAAAAATTTATTACCGTCATAACTCAATTTGACTTTTTTTTGACCAAAAACTACTGCTTTAAGTCCACCAACATTTCTTTTATAAAAGTACAAAAATAAAAACAAAAATTAAAAATTTTATGAATTTATTTTTTACTTTAAAATTCTGTTCATAAATATCAATAGAACAGACAAATGTAAAACTAACAGACTTAATTGAAATGGCTTTGATAAAAACAACTCTTCTGGTATACATTTCCAATTCACAGTCCAAATATAAAAAAATTGTCTGCCTAACTCAAACGATCTGTGTAAATAAGCTATTGGATACGTTAATAAAAACGGTGCACCTAAAATTAGCTTTAAAAAAAATAAATATCTTTTCTTTAAAAAAAATGAACTTCTTAATTACTTGAACAATTCCACACAAAAAAATATATTTAAAAGTATTCAATAGACCATGTGTTAAACTAAGAATTATAAATAAACCAGGTGCAAAAAGGAGTACATTCATTTTAATTGAAACACCCAAACTAAATAAAATACAACCAATATTCCATGATTTATTCATAAAGCAAAAAATAGATGCGTATAAAAAGAGCATGGCTATTGGATCATTAAATAATCTAAGAACAAAAATAGAGTGTATTCTATGAGATGTAATAGACATTATAATTAATGCCACTGGTGGAACCTTTTTAAATAATAAAAAATTTCAAATTTAGTCTTTTTAAGAGTTGGAAAAAAAAATTTACTTTTCTAGTTTTTGTATAGATTAAAAAGACTAGTGAAATAAAGACCAAATAAAAAATTATATAAATAAATTGGGCAAGTCTAACATTTATTCCATGATTTGTAATCCAATATAAAGCAGTATACAAATAAACAAATCCAGCTGGATAACTAAGAGAAAAAATTTTTTTAGGACAAAAAATTTTTTTTTTTTATAAAGATTGAAATTTTTACACTAAAGGTCCAGTGTCTCCTTTTAAATCATAATAATTATACGTTCCATTTATGAATCCCTCAACTTCTTGCATATATGCTTTCCAATCTATTTCTGTATCTAAATTTACAAAATATTTAATTTTTTTTTGTTCTTGATTTTTTTAATTAAAAAAAAAATATTTACATGGAACTTTGAAAACGATTATGACGTTTAAAATTAATTCTAAAGGAATTAGAATACATGCAATAAGAACTAAATAGTCTGTATTGAACAAAAGGTCAATAATGAGCTTGTAAAGTTCTGTCGGATTTGTTATAGAATTGGCCAATCGCGATACTAAAGGATGCCATTTTGAATTTTTTGATTTATTACTTCGATTTTTTAAATTGGAAGTTGACGGCATCTTTAACTTTTTCACCAAACTTAGTCGAAAAAAACTAAAAACTTAATTATTTTGAAAGTCTTTTTTAACGATTTGCCTATACACTTTAATATATAAAATGATAACGTGTTTAGAAAATTTGCATTTTGAATTAAAATATATTTTCAAAAAAATGTCTTACTATATAAAAAAGCTTGATTCGAAAATTTAAAAGGACTTTTAAACACCTTCGTTACGAAAAAAAACACAAAACGGAAAAACGAAAAAAAACGAAGAATTCGTTTTTAGATTTTATTTAGTGTTTTTGAAAAAACAGAAAAAAAACGAAAAATTTTTTTAAAAAAACAAATTTCAAAATCAATCTTTCTTTACCTTATTCGTTCTAGTTTGTGATATATCCATGTTTTTTGTAAAAAATGTATTTACATCTCATCTTAGGCTGATCCAGTAAAATAAATTTTTTTATGGGTTATTCAATATAATTTTAGACAGTTTGATTAATTAATATTACAAAAAAAAGTTTTTAATATTCTAATATTAAGACTTAGAATGAATTATTTTTGAATCTTAAAAAAATTCACTTAAATTGACCACCAATCTTTATGTACTAATTTTTGGACTATTAACAGAACACAAGAACAATCTTTTCATTGTTTTCAGTATTTTTTTTTCACTAAGTTTTGGCTACGAAATTTAGGAATAAAATTCTTGATAAAACGGACTTGGAATTAATCTATAAAAACCCAAGAGTATTTTTTAATACAACTTTTTTCACATTTTTAAAAACGAAAAATTAAAAATTAATCATTTAAAATGGAAAATAATCAACCAACTAATTCAAAAGCACCAGATTCTTAAATTACAATTTTTAAACTAATCTTAACACGAAGGATCTGGAATGATTTGTTTGCTTTAATAGAACAAAAGGGAAAATTAGAAGGAGAAATTAAACTTAACCCAAAATATATCGAAATTTTAGAACTTGAATTAAGCAGTCAAGAAAAAAAAACAAATAAGATTGAATCCTTAAACACAAGAGTGTTTGAACATCCGAAAAAAACATCCACAAAATATTTAACTGCTTATACAATTTGTTCAGAATGTGATTGCGTTTTTCTCTCTATAAAAATATTCGTTTTTTTTTGTTTTTCTGTTTTTATTTCCTATTAAAGAAATATTTTTCGTTTTTTTTCGTTTTGTTAAAAACAAATAAATAAAATCTAAAAACGAATTCTTCGTTTTTTTTCGTTTTTCCGTTTTGTGTTTTTTTTCGTAACGAAGGTTATTTTTTCTGACTTTTTAAAAACCCTAATCACTTAATGATTCTGCTTGTGCATTTTCAACATTGTACCAAGCATTTTTTTTGAAGATAAAGAAAAATAATTAATTGCCGTTGGTACAAAACTAAAATCAAGCCT